>SNQJ01S0024403.1:5408-32875 GCA_010110895.2 Picea sitchensis
GGGCATATGCAGGGTTCCACGTGGCACCCTATGATTGGGTCATGTGCCACTTTGTGATTAGTTGTTCGTTCCCAATCATTCACTAACATGTCTACCACATCATCACCTATGTGTATTGCTAACAGTATTTCTAAATCACCGCCATACTACCACTTGGCATCCATACAGTGCTACATGACACCTTTTTACTGGTCAAAGTGGACTCTGAAAATGTTGAATCCGCATGCCATGTGGCAGCCTCTTTTGCTACCACATCATCATGTTGACGTCAGCACTGCACAGTCACCTGCTAACGTCACTCTATTGACTTTGACCAGTTTGATTGAAACTTTGATTGGCCGTAACTTTGTCATCTGGACTCCATTTGAGGTATCATTTGCATCTTTGGAAATCTCTCAATGAGCTCTTCAACTTGGTGCTAGTTTCTTTAAGATTGGAGGACTTTGAATTTTTGGCCTTTTAGATCCTCCTGGACCACTAATCCCCTTCTTTTGTTTTTCTTCCTCTCCCACTATAGTCCCATAAGTTCCCTAAGTTCTACTATGGAATCACTTACACTATAGTCAAATCAATTTTAAATAGGATTTCTTGATGGTTTTATCATTGATTAAAAGAAGCATGACAGGGATGAAATAATTGTATGTTTGTAGCATTATGTTTGGATATATTTTCTACCCTTATTATCATTTCCCTTTCACCCTTATTAAATGGATGTAGTGATAAAGGGATATAACATCTAAAGTGTTCACCCCAATAGTTCTTTGTTTCCCTAGGCCCTTAATTTAAACTTCACATGATAGGATCAAATTTTCTTGTAGCCCTAATTTATCCACCATTTCCATCTTTCATGGCCTTCTTTGCAACTACAAATATCAATAGGAATTAVTTMCYAGMTAGYRATGTCAAGTTTAATAAACTCRRCRTAAAAAATGAGAAGAGATATTTTATAATGKTCARTAAATTAAAGTTTAAAATACCTAAATATATCCAAGCCTATACTCCTTATTAKAAGGATATAAATGAAATGACATTTTCYATGCTTTAGATATGTCRAATTTCAAAACTAYCARATTCATAKTTACCAAAGATATTAGATACATTGACTATAGTACATGATATTTGGTTAATTGCATTAATTTTATGTAAAWTGAATGCATACTTGAATTTCYTGSGATAAAAAAACCTCACTAAAATCAACCCAAAATTATGAATGGATATGTCGTAGTGTAGTTTATAGGAAWYARAGGTTATAGGTTCAAAAAATTTCCCCTATGTAATACAAGTTCGGAATCCATGTATAACAAAACAATTATTGTATAACAAAATTTTTACTGGTATSCAGACTTGATTACCACCACTTTTTGCTAGTATTTATGTGTCAAGTTCAACAAMAAWTAACTCTAACCGAATGATGCAAGTAGGACCAATAGAATGATCTTTGAGGTTTTTTTCAAGACCTCGTAGTCAAACTTTGATTGAAGAGCATTCCAAAAATCTCTCCTTACCATGGATATGATGTTTTTAATGAAATTTTCAGTCATTGACCTCTTGCATCCTCTCCTTGTCCTTCCATGGATGCACAACCTACATCACCTAGTCAACCAAGGTAAGGGATACACAATTCCAATCCATTTTAAGTTGTGTTAGTCAATTGTAGTTGACATCACACAATAACATAGCCTAAAATACATTGATATTTACACAATTTCCACATTACTCTTATCCCTCACAAATCATCTCACTCATAATTAATATCCCAATGTAAACCCTCCACACTATGAATTCCTCATACCAAAATACAATTCACACAAAGAAGGCTAACAAAAAGAGTGGTTTGATGTTTGTTGGTGAGTTATTTAGGGAGTTAGAGGGTTATTTTATGCATGTGTGTTTGAGTTACATGGTTGGTTTATGCGTCTCTACATATGTTGATCTCATGTGTGTATATTTTCAATGTTCATGTAAAATTATGCATATATTTTATTACATGGATTTTATGTATTTAACTTAGTTGCATGTCCCTGTAATAGATCTATAGGTTATATGTATTCTAGTGGACATTCCTCAGATGATGATGCTAGACATGAAAGAGAGGAAAATGAAAGAAGAAAAGGTAAAAAAAATTGCAACCAGTGAAAGTAGAAACAATAATAAGACCCTAGTGAGTTGTAGTTGCATACTTTATTATTGTTATATAATATTGAAAAATTTATGTATTTATTTTATAAAGAGTTTCATTTATAATTTTAAATATTTCTTACTAAAATACGTTTTATGTTGCAGAAAAGCTTGATTAAAAAACTTACATCATTTTTGGGACTATATATAAATAAAAAAAAGACGACACCTTTATATGGAGTACTTGTATTCAGTGCAATGGGGAGAAAGTTCCAGGAGTCTTGGTCATAGTATATCAAAGCATGTTAGTCATGGTATGAGTTATTCTACGTTTTTAAGAAAAATTTAGAATGTATTTCAAGCAAATTTACTATATTTTTCATTGAACTTATTCATTCTATGACACCCATATTATTTTTTTAGTATAGAGCACATAGATGAGGAAGAACAAAAATAAAGACATATTTCACTAGTAGAATATAGAGAAAATGCATTCGATTATAATAATATACAAGTTACTACTAAAAGCGAGATTTTAAAATTTGGTGGTGTTACAATTGTCCATAACGAAATTGTTGACATAGTCACGAGGGAATGATCGAAATATTACCACAAAAAGTAGTGTTGGTAAGCAAAGAGCATTACAATATTTTCATAGAATGTTCCCAAATTTACGATTTTGTGATAAATGGGCCCTTCATATGTTCTCTAAAATTATTAGGAAGAAGAGATACCATATTAGTTGTAATATATTTGAGTCAGTATTCTATATACTCACTCACATTTCTAGTCCTTCACATTTTATATTTCATTATGTGTCATCATTGAATTTGTAGGTGACTTCATTTCTATGGTTTTGAACAAGTTTAGTAGGAACATTATTGTTGGCACACTTAGTTATACTGGGAGGGGGGGATGAATCATTATGAGACTGCTTTTTCTCTTTTTAATCTACTAAAGTACTTATCATTTCATCACTTTACCAAATATAAGAAATCAATACGAAATATACACATACATACAGTGCATAGTACACAAAGAATTAACGTGGAAACCTAAATGGGAGAAAACCACAGAAATTTTTCTTGAAATGTATTCACAGGAAACAACCTGCTACAGACACCAATCTATTACAATGTTTACAAGCACCCACCTAAAAGAGACACCAATCCCTTCTGTAAGAACCAACTTTCATTTTTCAAAGTTTCTCAGGAAACAACCTGACGGAGATGTCAATCTTCCAATATTTTATCTGGACTAAATTCTTCTTAAAATGTCATCTGTACAAAATTGTCACTTCACTTCAAAATTCCACCTGCATAAATTTGTTACTTCAACGACTCCTTTTTCATTGTTGTAATTACCATTAAACTCACCGTGTGTTAACAATTAGTGAGACTTTTGATGTTTTTTGTTTGATCTTGCACCTCCCTGCCACCCTTAGAAAAGTAAATCTCACTCTCTTTCGTTCTCTAGCATCCCAAAACCTCACGAACAAAATTGTTCGATATACCCCTCACAACATACATACTTCATACACATGCACTCTTTCTTCTTCTCACTTAGTTGCTCACACATAACCCAGAGCTACCTTAGGAAAACACCAAAGTCAAACCCTACCACAGATCGAACTCCCAAACATCCCTTTGTTGTTCACACCCCTTGATTTTTTATATCTCCTGCAATCTCAGAGCCTATCTCAAATTCCACACCCTAAAATAGATTAGGGTATTGTTATTTATAGGATTCATCCCTAAGTTGAGTAGGGAATTTTTATGGGTCAGCCCTAAGTTGAGTAGAGATAGGTTGGCCCATATTTTGAGACATATTGACCATGTCTCATTGACCTGCATAAAAACAACTACATCCTTTCCAAGTCACATGGATCCTATATTGAATCCTACTCCAAACCTACCAATGAGATTTGTGTTCTCTTTATCAAGGTGTTTATACCCAAATGAGAGCATTCTTTCAATATATAAATGTGTCATACCACATCCATCATCTACAATTTCAAGGACATGTATCCCCCTTTTTTGCCTTCTTATGATACTCCATTTGAATCAATATATCCAATCGAGAGGCATTGGCATCCATACAGTTATCAATAAGTTCTGGAAGAGCACCGAAATCCCATTGTGCATCATTATGACTCAGTGTCTCCAAGTATTCAAGGTGTGTCCCATAAAACTTGCGCTTAACCACATTTGTATCTGATATTTCCTATTTGACTCCCCTCATCTAGAATCTATGGAAATATCCTTGATCCATTTGATGTGAAGCATTCTCAATCAGAGGTGAAGTTATGTTTTCTACTCAAGGTGAACCATTCTGAATACATCTATTGACATCTTCAGATGCTCTATACAAATGAATTATGTGGTCATATGTACCTAACACATTCATGTATGTTCCACCTTGTTGATGGTCATTAGAGATATCATAAGTTGCATCTCCCTTCAAAAGCCTTGTGTATAATGATTGAGAGTTTTGTAGTCCCAAGTACACATCCCCTACAACCACCGTATGCTAGGAATCTTCACATTTTATATCATCATGCAATTCTATTTCTTCTACAACTCAACCATTTCTGAGTTGGAAAAACTTCATGATATGCGACATGTGTAGGGTAGGTCACTACCATTTTTCCTTGTCTAATGTTCCTTGAGAAGAATTTCCATAATAGAGTCACCATTTGCAAGCTTAAATGTAGATTTCAAATGGGAATTCCTCATTTACAGATTGTCACCATTGTCGAACAAAGCCAATAGGTTCTTGGTGAAATTGAAAATATAGATATACTAGTTCCAATCAAACACGATGACTGATGAAATATTCTAGATATAATATAGCATGCAAAACATAAATATTTAGCAAGAAATGGCAGAACAATAATGATATATCCATAACAATGTCAGAATAATACTAGAATAACACCAGAAAGAGCACCTTTATTAATGATAGCAATGTTCACTTGCCTCTTCAAGGGGGAAACCTCCAACAAAGTAGAGCTCTATTACAATAATCTCCAATAAAAAAATATCCTATTCCTCCTACTCTTATTTATACTAATTCTACCTTCTAAGGAAACTTCTAGAAAAAGATATTTCTAGAAGTGGAAGCTTCTATTAGGTCTTCTTACTTGACTCATTCTCCTTTATTTGTTAGGACTTATTAACTAATGCCAACCTTTATTTCATAGAAAAAATATCCTACTAACTAATGACCCATGAAGAGGGGTTAGGATTGGATCCTATAATGCCCTCCCCCTTCAAAAGTAGCCTTGTCCCGGGTTAGGATTGGATCCTAACATGCCCTCCCCCTTCAAAAGCAGCCTTGTCCCAGGTTAGGATTGGATCATAAACTGTTGGAGTATGGTCATTGGTTCCCGGGTCTCATCCTCTGGTGACATGTCCTTCCACTTGATCATCACTTCCTTGAGAGTTCTGTCACTCAAATGATGTTCACGATGATTGAGGATTGCTTCTAGTTGGAGCCAAATGGATCCTTCTTCATTTAATTCTGAAAGGATGGTTTGGAATATGAAATGTTGTCCCGCCACTTTCTTCAGACAGGAGACATGGAACAATGGATGGATTTTGGAAGTAGCGGGAGGGGCCAATTTGTAGGCCATTGAACCAATACGCTTGATGATCTTGTAGGGACCATAAAAATTGGGTGCCAACTTGTGATGTCCCTAGAATTTGAGAGATGTTTTCTTGTAAGGTTGGAGCCAAAGAAACACCTGATCACTTTCCTGAAAAACCCTTTCTGAATGATATTGGTCCTCATGTTTCTTCATGCAATTTTGAGCCATGTGGAGGTTATCCTTCAGAGCCACTAAGGTGGTTGTGCGACCTTGCAACATTGTATCAATAGATTGGACCTTTGATGTGCCTGGAATATAGGTAGTTACTATAGGTGGGCATTGTCCATACACTGCTTCATATGGGGTCATTTTAGTAGACGTATGATAGGAAGTATTGTACCACCATTCTGCCAAGGGGAGCCATTGCACTCATTGGTGTTGTTCATCCAAAGAAAAAAAATTCAATTAGGTTCCAAACATTAGTTGACCACTTCTCTTTGGCCATCAAAATGGGGGTGATAGGCTATGCTCATGTTCAATTGGGTTCCCTGCAATTTAAACATCTCTTGCCAAAATGTGCTGGTGAAAGTGGGGTCCCAATCATAAACAATAGAGAGGGGCATGCCATGTAACTTAAAAATATGATCAAGGAAAACTTGTGCTACTAGTTCTTGTGTGAAAGGGTGGGGTAATGCACAAAAATGAGAATACTTGGAGAGGCGATCAAACACCACCATGATGATGGAATATTTCCCAACTTTAGGAAGACCCATGATAAAATCCATGGATATTTTTGTCCACATAGAAGATGGAATGGGTGGGGGTTGTAGGGTGCCTGGAGACTTGATAGTTTCACCTTTATTATGTCGGCACACCTCACATTCTATGAAAAAGTGAAGGATATCCTTCTTCATGCCTTCTTAGAAGAAAGAATGACGAGCATGCGAATATGTCTTTTAGAACCCCGAGTGACCTACAATAGCTGAGGAGTGCAACTCATTTAAGAGCCTCAGATTTAGTGTTGAAGAGGGTGATAGAACTAGGTGATCCTTATGTCTGAGAATATTTTCTTGCCAAGTGTAGCCGATGGGCGGATTAGGGTCCTCCTGAAGGCATTGAATTATCTCTGAAATAGTCAAGTGTGTTAGCCACTCTTGGAGTACTTCTTCAATATAATTTGGGACCAGTAAGGATAAGGAAAAGAGGGAGTCATCCTCCTCATGTTATCTTGAAAATGAATTGGATACTATATTATATTTTCCCTTTTTGTATATGATTTCATAATCATAACCCAACATTTTGGTCAGCCACTTATTTTGTTCTGGGGAGGATAGTCGTTGCTCCAAAAAATATTTCAGACTATGGTGATCTGTTTTGATCTAAAAAAAATGTCCCAAGAGATATGACCTCCATGTGTACACCGCATGGAGAATGGGCATCATTTATTTTTCATACGTAGATCTTCCTAGATTGCATCCACTCAAATCTTGGCTAGTAAAGGCCAAAGGTCAACCATCTTGTGTGAGAACTGCGCCTATACTAGTGCTAAAAGCATTTGATTCCACCCCAAAGGTTTTCTTGAAGTCGAGAGCTGCTAGGAAAAGAGTATTACACATGGCCCTCTTTAACTCTGTGAAGGATTGCTCAACAACAGGTGTCCAATGAAATGCATTATTCTTAAGGAGTTCGGTCAAGGGATTAGAAATTTTGTCATAATGGTGGACAAATTTGCTATAATACCCTGTGAGACCAAGAAAACCCCTTAGGCATTTTAAGGTCGTAGGTCGCAGCCACTCTTGTATAGATTGTATCTTTTTGGGGTCCACTATTACCCCTTCACTACTGACAATGTGTCCCAGGCATTGCACTTCTCTAGCTCCAAATGAACATTTGGTATTTTTGACAAACAAGTGGTTTTCCTACAACAAGTGAAGGAATTTGTCCACATGAAGAAGGTGGCTATCCCAAGTGTGGCTATAAATGAGGATGTCATCAAAGAAAACCAAGAAAAACTTCCAAAGGTAAGGTTTCAATAGTGTATTCATGAGAATTTAAAATGTGGATGGGGCATTGCAAAAGCCAAAAGGAATGACCAAGAATTCATAATTTCCTTCATGAATTATGAAAGCAGTATTCAAAAAATATTCCTCCTTCATCCGGATCTAGTGATAGACAAAGCGAATATCTAATTTGGTGAATACACAGGCACCTTGGAGTTCATTCAACATAGCATGACAAGAATGGGAAACTTATCTTTGATGGTCAGTTTATTCAGGGCACATGCACTAAGTGCCTTCTTTCTTTAAGACCATCACTAGTGGTAAAGAATATGGGTTGGTACTAGGGTGAATTAACCCCGCCTCTAGTAATTCTTGTACCATATTTTCTATTTCATTTTTTTAATAAAATGGGTATCTGTAAGGACATACATAGGGGGGGTGACCTCCCAGAAGGAGAGAGATGCTATGATCATGCTCACCCTTGGAAGGAGGTAGGGTTGTGGAAACCTCAAATACCTTGGGGTACTTGTCCAAGATGAGTTGCAGACTAGGAGGAACTACCTGAGATGCATGTTCATTGACCTGGATGGCATTAAATTGAGCAATCACACCATGGTGTCCTTTCTTCAACAATTTTTCCATCCTGTGAGAGCTGATGATTTCAAGAGAGCCTGCTTGAATACCTCAAAGGGTATAGGGGTGAGTGTCTTGGGTGACGCTCATATATAATTATTGATAATCCATTGTTATTGACCCCAGAGTGAAAATCCATTCCACTCCTAAGACAATATTAGAACCACCCATGGAAATAGAGAACATGTGGGTTTTCACATGATAATCACCCATTTGGAGTTTAACATTCTCACAATGACCCCCACACTTCATAGTACCACCATTTGCGATGAGGATTTGAAAATTATAAATAGGGAAGACAAAGCAATGATTCTCATCAACAAGCTTGTGATGAATAAAATTACGAGTGCTACCACTTCATGTCAATGTTTGATGTAGCCCTTGAGCTTCAATGTTTGAAGGGCATGAAGCGATATGACAGGTTCCTCTTGTTCCATAGGGGTTACAACTAGAGCTTCGACGTGATCACTTGGTTGAGCCTCTTCTGGGTCAAGAGCCTCCTTTGATGGGATGTCTTCATAGGGAGAGGAAGCGTATGCATCAATCTAGAAGAACTTTTGTTCAAATACATTTATTCCTTGGGGAATACTTTTCATCACAGTAGTAGCAAAGTCCTTTCTTGCGATGTTTATCCATTTATGTTGGAGATACCTTTTGGACCTTCAATGTTTGTGTTGGAGCTAGGTGAGCCCCATGGTGAGGACGGTTGAGAACTAGAGCCTTCATGGGTGGGGCCTGAAGGATGGACTTGGATTTTGTTGCTAATTGACATGCTTGCGACTAAGTAGTAGGATGATGCATGTTCACATGAGACTAGATGGATTCCTTTAAGCCACTGATAAAACATTAAAGGTACAATGCAGCAGATAAGTCCTCCATCCTGATAGCCAATTGTTCAAATGTGGTGCAGACCTATCGGCCCCGAGGGACCGATATATACTCACAGGATCATTCTATATGCCCTTCGAGCTAGATCAGCTCTTTTGGATTCTCTACTGGAATCCCCTTTCCACTCGATCCACAGGTTCTGTCTCGTGATTCATGATTTTGCGAGTTTTCTAGTTGAAACCCCGACTCTTTCTCCTCCAATTTTGCGACACCCGAGATCGCGAAATAGCTTTATCCCTTTCTCCTATCAGTGCCCTCCTTACGCGACCACCGGCTAGGCTAAGCACTATCACCTTTCTCGCTACTCGTGATTTCGTGAGTCGAAGGCTTGAACTTTCGTTCCCTTATCTCCCGAGTCCACGAGACACGAGAGGTCAATGGAGTGTTGACTCCTCCAAATGTGTGACGTGTGTTCGTCGGTCCACTTCTCGGGCCCACCTTGCAGTTCTGCCACGTGCCTCTTATGTGCAACCTCGTCACTTCACGGCTTCGCTTCTCGCAACTTCAAGCACCCAAGTTTTGGGCTCTCACCTGGTGAACCTCTGAGTTCATGAGATCCTATGATCTCTGCCACCTGTCCTCCTCCAATGGATGGCTTAGATTATTTTTCGACTTCTCTTCTCATGACTTCAAGCACCCAAGTTTTGGGCTCTCACCCGGCGAACCTCCGAGTTCACGAGATCCTCTGATCTCTACCACCTGTCCTCCTCCAATGTCCGAGTCCTTGATATGGGTGATCTTGCGACATGTGTCCATCTTCCGATGAATGGCTCAAATTTCTTCGCCACCTCAGGACTTCGCCTTTCACAATTTCGCGAGTCTTGTTACAAAGGTTTTGACCCTTCACCTCCTGAAATCCTGAGATGCGATTTCGTGGGTGATCCAATGGCCCTTGTTGGTTCGAATCCTACGGTTTGATTTTCCCGATCTTGCACTGGAAGAATGATTCCATAACTCCCCTGCTCCTCTACGAGATCTAACAGCTTTCGGACTTCGCGAATCCTCCACGGAGGATTCTGACCGTCAAATTCCTCCTTCACACTTTTGGTGAAATGAATACGGTACCTCCACAAAAACTTGTCCGCCAGCGAACCAAAGTTGTTGCATCTCCTTTCAATGTTCAAGACACAAATTCCTTTGAGATTCTCCACAACTTGAGTCTCCAAGATGACTCCTGCACGCACTCCTTGCAACAATTTTCCAATACTTCCAAGTATTGAATCCTTCGACTCTGTGCACTCACTGTGACAGTAGTCTTTCACAATTTTTCTCAGTTGCAAACCCTGAGACTTCACTCAGCCTGTGCACTCCTTGCACAGCTCCTGTGCTTAATTTTCACCTCTGCAAGAATGAGAATAACGTTATCTCTTCTGAGTCTTCAGAGATGAATTCTGACTTTTGTCGACGCACACCTTGTGGACAATTTCACTGCACTCCTTGCAGGAAAACTCTTACTCAGACAGAGAAACAATTGAAACTCATTCTCTATTTTCCCTCTCTTCATATTTCAGACATTAACACGAAATCATACATTCACACATCAAAGCAAATGTATAACAGGGAATAAACATCCATGAGCATAACATTCACAATGCATACACAGAGAACAAATACGACACCATGAATTTGAATCGAAGCTCTTTCTATTAATTCAAATCTTTGTACACGGGTGTTTTTAACTACAACTTTCTGCTCTCTTTATTGATTATTCTGCTCTTGCTAATGTTACAGTGATACAAATGAGGGTGTCTATATCCTTTTTCCCTCCGCTCCTAAAACTGTCTAATCTGAGAATTCAAAGCTACCTACTAACATTAACTAACATAAATGCCTTCACCTAATACAGACGAGAGCAGGACGCTCAAGGTCTGTTTACAATATGGAAGTATTCCCTCCCTTAATTGTTACATTTAATTTTGGCACATCCATCTTCAAAAAGATTCAAACAATTTTATCATGTGCCAAAATGCGTTGCCGCCTGCCCCACGCTTGCTTGATGTTGGAGATGCTCATGCATCATACTCCGTTGCTTGAAAATTGTCATGGGCTCCTATCCATGAGTTCTTGCATGGTTTGCCCATGCTTTTGAATCTCTGCTTCATTCTCCCAGCTAGCATCTTCAACTGGATGTTCCTTCCACTTGACCAAGTATTCAAAGTATTCCTTTCTCCTGGTCTTCTTGTTGATTATTTTGTCCAGTATGTTTTCCATCTGTGATTTCTCTGCAACTGGCATCTGTTTTGTCCAATGAACTTCTGGTTGTTCTTCACTTGTTCCTATTTCAGCTTTCTATGGGTACAAATCTGAGACATTGAATATCAGAGAAATTTCGATCCCATCGGGTAATTCAATCTCATAAGCATTTGCCCCAAATTTCTTCAAGACCTTACATGGTCTGATCTTTTTCATCTTCAGTTTGTTATATGTCCCTTTCGGGAACCTTCCGTTTCTCAGATGTGCCAGAATCAAATCACCAACCTCAAATTGAAGTTGTCTCCTGTGTTGATTTGCTCTGTGCTTATACTCTCGGCTCAAGTTTTTCAATCGCTCCTTCACCTGACTGTGAAGTTCCTTCATCGCTTCTGTGAAATCTTCTTCACTAGCACTCCTAGTTGCATTCTATTCTGAATCCCTCAATTCCGAAACTCCTCTTGGTTGCATCCCATAAACAATCTGGAATGGACTCGGCCCCGTGCTTCTGTTGATTGAATCATTATAAGCAAATTCCGCCTTTGGAAGAATATTGTCCCACTGACTGTGGTGTTCTGTCACCAAGCTCCTTAGCAAGTCTCCCAAACTTCTGTTCACAACTTCTTTATTTCCATTCGTCTGAGGATGATAAGCTGAACTAAATGACAAGTTTGTTCCCAGCTTTTTCCATAAAGTTCTCCAGAAGTGTCCCACGAACTTGGTGTCTCGATCCAAAACTATGCTCCTTGGTAAGCCGTGAAGTCGAATGACTTCTTTGAAAAAAAGATTCGCAATGTGAGTCGCGTCACTGGTTTTTTGACATGGTATGAAATGTGCCATTTTAGAAAATCTATCCACCACCACAAAGATTGAGTCAAACCCTCTTTGTGTTCTTGGCAACCCCAATATCAAGTCTATGTTAACTGCATCCCACGGCCTGTCAGGTATGGGTAATGGTTGATTAAAACCTCCATTCTGCCTCTTTCCTTTTGAATGCTGACAAATTCTGCATCTGTCCATGAATCTTTTGATGTTTGCTCGCATTCCTGGCCAAAAATATGACTCATTCAACTTTGCGAACGTCTTGTCATGACCGAAATGTCTGGCCAATCCTCCAGTATGTTTCTCCTTCAACAAATTCTCCCTCATGGAGCATTTTGGAATACAAAGTTGATTACTTTTGTATAAGAATCCATCCTGGATCATGTTCTCTATCCACTGGCTTCTGTCCCTGAGAATTGGATTCTCAACTGCTTCATATGCCTCCTTAAAATCTGGATCATCTCTGTACATGTCCCTGAGATCATCAAAACCCAGTGTTTTGACTCTGAACTTCTGCAATAGCAAACATTTCCTGCTCAAAGCATCAACAACTTTGTTAGCAATTCCAGAAATATGCTTAGTTACAAAAGTAAAGTTCTGCATGTATTCAACCCATTTAACATGTCGTTGATTCAACTTCCCTTGTTGAGTCACAAATTGCAAAGCATGATTGTCACTGTATAAGACAAACTCCTTAGGGATCAAGTAATGCCTCCATTTCTTCAATGCCTAGATAGTAGCATAGAACTCCTTGTCATAAGTGGAGTATTTCACTTTTGCTTCATTTAGCTTCTCACTGAAATATGCTATCGGCCTGTCTTCTTGGCTCAAGACTGCCCCTATTGCAAATCCACTTGCATCACATTTTACCTGAAATGTCTTTTTGAAATCCAACAACACCATAATTGGTTGTTCCGTGATTTTCTTCTTCAACAAATTGAATCGTTTCTCAGCTTCTTCTGTCCAATGAAAATATTTGTGTCTCTTCTTCACTGTGTCCATCATCGGTGCACTAATTCCACTAAAATTCCTGATGAACTTCCGGTAGAAACTAGCAAATCCATGAAAACTTCTCACCTCAAATGTACTCTTCGATGATGGCCAATTCTTAATTACCTCCACCTTATCTGGATCCATCCTCAACTTATCTGCAGAAATAACAAACCCCAAATAAATGAGCTTTGTCTTCATGAATGAGGATTTTTTCATGTTTATCAGCAGCTTCTCCTGCTATAGCCTCTGCATCACTGTAGCCAAATGTTTCAGATGCTCTGCCTTTGTTTTACTGAAAATCAGTATGTCGTCAAGATACACAATGAAAAAAATTTCGATGAACTCCCTCAGGACTTCGTTCATCAACCTCATGAAGGTACTTGGCACATTCGTTAAGCCAAATGGCATAACAAGCCATTCATACAACCCTTCGTTAGTCTTGAAGGCTGTCTTCCATTCATCACCTTCTCTCATATGAATATGGTGATATCCACTTTTCAAATCAATCTTTGAAAAAAATTTGGCTCCACTCAAGCAATCCATCAGATCATCCATCCTTGGTAATGGAAATCTGTACCTAATGGTTATCTTGTTAACTTCCCTTGAGTCAGTACACATCCTCCAGCCTCCATATTTCTTTGGACTGAGCACCGTCGAAACAACACATGGACTCAAGCTTTCTCTGACCAAACCCTTGTCCAATAAATCCTGGACTTGTCTTTTGACCTCTTCATTCTCCTATGGCGTCAATCTATACGCTGTTTTGTTTGGTAAACTAGCTCCAGGTATGAGATCAATATGATCACTCACACTTCTAATCGGTGGAAATGAACGAGGTAGTTCGCCCACTACTATGTCAGCGAACTCTTCCAACAGTTCCTGAACCTTTTCTGGTAAATCATCTACCCTTGTACTGGTTAAAACAATCTTTGGATTCCTGACCACAATGAATTGTGGTTCCTCATTCTTCTTAACCTTTGTAAGAAGTTCCTTCCCACTCATGAGAAGTACAGTGTTTCTTACTTCATGTTTCACCTCTTTATCCTTAATCGACAACAGCATATGAGTCCTCCCATTCTTCTCTAGGGTGTATGTGTTCTTTCTCCCATCATGAATTACATTTCTGTCATATTGCCATGGTCTACCCAACAATAGATGACAAACATCCATGGGAATGACATCACAAAGTATTTCATCCTTATACCCTCCTATTTTAAATTCAACTAAACATTGTTTAGTGACATTTACCTAATGTCCTTTTTGTAGCCATGAAACTCTGTATGGACTTGGATGATCAATGGTCAACAGCTCCAACTTTTCTACCATCTTCGTTGAAACGAGATTATCTGTGCTACCACTGTCCACAATGACCTTGCATACCCTGTCCTTGGTCTTGCAAGCAGTCTGAAAAAGACTGTTTCTTTGCACTGGATTCTCCACCTCCTTCTCTGGCGTTAAGAGAACCTTTCACATCATCAGCGATCTTCCACCTTCAGCATCTTCTGCCTCAACATTCTGCCTCTGTGCTTCGGCAATGTGAGTCTCACCACCTTCTTTCTTCTTATCTAGACATTCATAAGATTTGTGTCCATTCTTTCCACATGTGAAGAACTTTATCACTCCACCTCTTCCTCTTCCTCTACCTATGGTGCGAGAAAAAATGTTTCCATCTACATACTGACCTCTCTGTTCGGTATGCTTCCCTCTCTATAAACTTCCACCTCTCTCAGTTTGCGTTTGCGGTTTCTTCCAGTCCTCTTTTGGTTTCTAGTTCCTATCCTGGGTAACTGATTTGTCTCTGGCTTGACTTCTGCCTCGACCTTTTTGACCTTGTTTTCAACTCAGCTTCTCTTCAGCTTTTAGAGTCATATGATAAGCATCTTCCACCATTCAGATGGTCATCATGCTCATCTCATCCTTAATTTCATATCTCGGACAATTCATGTACCTGGCAACTTTTTCATCATCACTTTCGCGATGACCTGCCCTGATGTTCAACCTATATAATTCTTCAGTGTATTCCTTCACTGTCATCAGCTTCTATCTCAAGTTCTGCATCTTTCGAAACAGAGTAATCTGGTAATCCCTGGGAATGAATTTCGCCTTCATCTTCGCGATCATCCTATCCCAACTCTTGATTTTCTGCTTGCCTTTGCAGCGTCTGTCATCTTGTAGTTTATCCCACCACAATGCTACATGTCCTTTCAATCTTGTGAAAACATGTTTGACCTTATTGTCTTCTTCGACATCTTCATAGTCAAAATATGTGTCCAGTGCTCTAATCCAGTCTAGAATCTCTTCAGCATCCAAGTTTCCCTCATAAACTGGAATGTCCATTTTGGCTCTTGCACCCATTCTTGCAATAGCTCTAAGCAGGCGTTCATTTGCTGCATCTTCTGCTGTGACCTCTTCTTTGTCATGTCCAGCTTCATTTTCACTTTCGAAATCACTAACATCCCCAGCACTGGCTGTGCGCCTCTGTGTTATCTCCATGTCTTCAAGTCTAGTGCGTAGGTCACACATCTCTCTCTCCATGGTTGGATCAGGCATCTACCTACCCCTTCTTCTCAGCATTTCCCTGTCCTCTGCAGGATCAGGTGTTTGCCTATCCCTTCTTCTCAGCGGCATGGTGAATCTTTCTTTTCCCTGCTACAGAAATCAAAGAAACCTTTCTATGCTATGATACCAAATGGTACAAACCTATCGGCCATGAGGGACCGATATCCGCTCACAGGATCGTTCTATATGCCCTTTGAGCCAGATCGGCTCTTTCAGATTCTCTGTTGGAATCCCCTTTCCACTCGATCCACAGGTTCTGTCTCGCGATTCACGATTTCACGAGTACTCTAGTTGAAACCCCGACTCTTTCTCCTCCAATTCCGTGATACCCGATATCGTGAAATAGGTTTAGCCCTTTCTCCTGTCAGTGCCCTCCTTACCCGACCACCGGCTAGGCTAAGCACTAGCACCTTTCTCACTACTCATGACTTCACGAGTCGAAGGCTCGAACTTTCGTTCCCTTATCTCCCGAGTCCCCGAGACGTGAGAGGTCAACAGAGTGTTGACTCCTCCAAATGTGTGACATGTGTTTGTCGATCCACTTCTCAGGCCCACCTTGCGGTTTTGCCACGTGCCTCTTATGTGCAACCTCGGCACTTTGTGACTTCGCTTCTCGCAACTTCAAGCACCCAAGTTTTGGGCTCTCACCCGGAAAACCTCCAAGTTCACGAGATCCTCTGATCTCTGCCACCTATCCTCCTCCAATGGACGGCTTAGATTATTTCACGACTTCGCTTCTCGCAACTTCAAGCACCCAAGTTTTGGGCTCTCACCTAGTGAACCTCCGAGTTCACGAGATCCTCTGATCTCTGCCACCTGCCCTCCTCCAATGTTCGAGTCCCCGATATGGTTGATCTCACGACACGTGTCCGTCTTCCGGCGAACAACTCAGATTTCTTCACCACCTCGGGACTTTTCCTTTCGCGATTTCGCGAGTCTTGTTACAAAGATTTCGACCCTTCACCTCCTGAAATCTCGAGATGCGATTTCGCAGGTGATCCAACGGCCTTTGTTGGTTCAGATCCTACGGTTCGATTTTCCCAATCTTGCATCAGATGAATGTTTTCGTAACTCCCTTGCTCCTCTGCGAGATCTGATGGCTTTTGGGACTTCGCGAATCCTCCACGGAGGATTCTGACCGTCAAATTCCTCCTTGACAATTTTGGTGAAATGAATACGGTACCTCCACAAAAACTTGTCTGCCAGTGAACCAAAGTTGTTGCGTCTCCTTCCAACGTTCAAGACACAAATTCCTTTGATCTTCTCAACAACTCGAGTCTCCAAGATGAATCCTACATGCACTCCTTGCGGCAACTTTCCAATACTTCCAAGTATTGAATCCTTCGATTCTGTGCACTCCCTGTGACAGCAGTCTTTCACAATTTCGCTCAGTTGCAAACCCTGAGAATTCACTCAGCCTGTGCACTCCTTGCACGGCACCTGTGCTTAATTTTCACCTCTGTGAGAATGAGAATAACATTATCTCTTCTGAGTCTTCAGAGATGAACTCTGACTTCTATCGACGCACACCTTGCACACAATTTCACTGCACTCCTTGTAGGAAAACTCTTACTCAGACAGAGAAACAATTGAAACTCATGCTCTATTTTCCCTCTCTTCAGATTTCAAACATTAACATGAAATCATACATTCACACATCAAAGAAAATGTATAACAGGGAATAAACATCCATGAGCATAACATTCACAATGCATGCACAGAGAAAAAATACAACACCATGAATTTGAATCGAAGCTCTTTCTATTAATTCAAATCTTTGTACATGGGTGTTTTTAACTACAACTCTCTGCTCTCTTGATTAATTATTCTACTCTTGCTAATGTTATAATGATACAAATGAGGGTGTCTATATCCATTTTCTCTCCGCTCCTAAAACTGTCTAATCTGAGAATTCAAAGCTACCTACTAACATTAACTAACATAAATGCCTTCACCTAATACAGATGAGAGTGGGACGCTCAAGGTCCGTTTACAATATGGAAGTACGCCCTCCCTTAATTGTTACATTTAAGTTTGGCGCATCCTACTTCAAAAAGATTCAAACAATTTTATCATGTGCCAAAATGCATTGGCGCCTGCCCCATGCTCGCTTGATGTTGGCGATGCTCCTGCATCAAAATGTCGTGATGAAATCTGTGACTGATCCATTTAGTGCAGCTTGGTGAGCCTACCCAAAAAATGTGATTCCCTATCAAACCAGACACAAATTTCTTTAGTGAACATGTTCCAATTTCTTATGCCACTTCCACCACTGCCACCATTCTTGATCCAGGTACAAAACCCCTACATGGATTTTGGTCTCATCATCCCAAATATTATGGAGGTATAAGTATTGTTCCATTTGAGAGACCCACTTGGTTGGGTTGGATCCATCAAATTTGTGCATGTCAACTTTGGGAACCTTATTCCAAGAGTGGGGAGAACCCCAAGGGGAGTGGGAGTAATGAGTATGCTCATAATGGGAATGTTGAGGGTCCTCTGCATTGGTCTCTTCTTGCTTACTTTTTGTGACTTGTTGCATGGATTCACGGATGGCTACGTAGACTTTTGTTTGGATGGACTCTTTGAATTCGGCTCGTATGGTAGTGGTGATGGATGTCATTTACATTTCTAATTTGGACAACCTAGTCTCCCAGTCTTCTTGGGTTTGAGCTCTAGTGGTTGTCATGGTAGCAGATCAGGTAGTGGATGAGGTGTTGGGAAAAAAATCAGGGCTACAAAAATGAGATGTACCAGGGTGATTAGGAAAGGAGAGGATTCCAATGCGATAGCTGTCAAATAAGGGTGTCAAGGAAAGGGGTGGGACCATGCGAAAAAAAGTATTAAAAGTGAAGGGTACCATTGCAATCAGAATGAAGAGAGGAATGCAATGGACTAGGTTACAAATAAGGGTGCTGACAGGCCCTAGACACTTTTTTTTAACTCTTGCGGAGTTATACTCCTTGAATACTTCTGCAATGGAAAAATTCCCAAATTCTCAATAATAAAAAATGTCAGCAAGGAGTGTTTATGCAGTGAAAAAATGTGACAGTAATGCAATAGATTAGTTGTTGTCATCCCAAGGGTTAGGGTTTGCAGGGTGTCTACATTCAAGGGTTTTCCCTATGTTATATCTCTCTTATATACGTGTGGGGTCCAATAGTAGTACTCGGCCCAATATATCGAGGAACCAACTAAGGAGGCTAGACTGTACCCTTAGCTGTACTACTCGACTACCTAGGTACTAGAGAGTATCTTCCCGAGTGTTGTTCTCAGTGACAATATAGAATTCAGGCAGCCAATTGATTTATCTACAAATGGCTTCAGGATGCCTAGGTCGATCTATATACAGGCGTTGTCTGATGTGATACCACTAGAAGGGGTACCAACAGGGGTTATAAGGGTGGCCAACATATGTGCACTTAAAAACCACTTGTATTTCCTACATTTATTACTCCCCAACAGCGGGTTTATGCACATAACGACATATCTCTATAGCCCAAAGATGTCGGAATACGTCTCTACCCTAGAAAAAAAAATTACCCCACAAGTCTTTCTTGAGAAATCGCTCTTATACCACTTGCAATATTTTAGATATAATATAGTATGCAAAACATAAATATTTAGCAAGCAATGGCAGAACAACAATGATATATCCAAAACAATGTCAAAATAATACCAGAATAACACTAGAAAGAGCACCTTTATTAATGATAACAATGTTCACTTGCCTCTTCGATGGGGCAACCTCCATCAGAGCATAGCTCTATTACAATAATCTCCAAGACAAAAATACACAATGCCTCCTACTCTTATTTATACTAATTCTACCTTCTAAGGAAACTTCTAGAGGAATATCTTTCTAAAAGCAGAAGCTTCTATTAGGTCTTCTTACATTGACTTATTCTCCTTTATTTATTAGTCCTTATTAACTAATGTCGGCCTTTATTACATAGAAAACATATCCTACTAACTAATGACCCATGGAGAGGGGTTATGATTTGATCCTAACAATTGATGTATCCAAAAAAGATCACTTGTAGAGGCTACTCACCAATAAACTATCATACATTTTGTTGTTTGTCATTGGCACTGAAATAAAGGATGGAGCATCATATGTTTGGATTATTTAACACTTGAGGACACCACTTTGTTCTTTGGTTGATGGCTTGATATTTCTTTGTCATTAATGACTATCTACTTTAACACATCGCAAATCTTGTTGAGAAAGGAAAAGACTATAAAAAAGACCATATGATATACAAATCTATATTTTAAAAAATCTTGAATGATTTCAAAGAGACCTAAAGAATAACTTAAGAGAAGAAAGCATGAGGAGTAGACCCTGAGACACCATAGAAAAAATCCATAAAGGCAATAAATTAATATATGTTTGTAGTTATTGATTTTGATATGCTTGCAGTTATTTACTTCGATATGTTTTTAACTTGTTCTTTTTTATGATCTAATTTTGCAGTACTATTAGCATACTTTTGTGGTCACTTTTTAGGCATTGATGAACTTAATTGATCTTATATTTTATTATGTATAGGCACAAATGGATATGAAGAAATTACTTTTTACACATTCTTTTAGTCAAGTTGAGAGGTCCACCATTAGAGGGTGCTTCGTAAGTTTATCAATATAATCTCATTTATTATGATAATATACTAAATTAATATATGTGATTATTAAATATGATTTTATTTTATTGTATACAGTTAAATTACTATTATCATGACCCCATTGATGCAGAACTAAAGTATTCCCCAAGGAAGGGTTACGAAAGAATGGTGGACGATATGCATTCCATCCCAATGTGATTAATTATGTGTTTAATTTTTAGCTTATATATTCATTCATTAATTGAAATATATTATATCCATACATATTGATGATGACCAGGGTGATGCAAAGGAATCAAAGGGTATTGACAACTACTTAACTTATATTTCTTAATTACATCTTTAAATGTTAGCAATTTTGTGAGTGTGTGTGTGTGTGTGTGTCAATTGAGTCTACCTTTGGTGGTTGGTAGAAATGATTGTTAACCTTTCCACCTAGGTTCAATTCCTATAAGTGACATGTTTGAGCTCATAATTGAAATATTGTGGTTGGATTTATTGAAGATTCTAGGGTTTACCCTGGGCACCATCCTCGATATGAGGGGAACTACTCAAGGGTTTTCCCCGACCTTTTGTTCTCATGATTACTACGATGTGAAATAGACTTACACTATTCATTAATCTGGTCAATATTTAAATATTATAAAAGTAATAATTACGAGAAAAAAAATCACAACGATAATAAAATAATCATTAATAATCAAATTAATAAAAATAATCAAATAATTAATAATAATTAAATTGATAATAATAAAACTAAACTACTAAACTATTAACTAATTAAATTAAATTAATTAAATAAATAAAAATAACAAAATCATTAATAATATAATATTAATGTTAAAATAACATAATTGTGACTTTAAAACAATACCACCGATATGCTAAATGATTTCAATATGACAAAATAACAACATTGAATAGATAATTATGTCGCAAAACTAACGCTAAAATGATGCATAAATAAGCAATACAACACTCGAAAGATGCAAACATGATGCAAATGTTTCAAATTTTAACACTAATAATTCAAGCTATCACCAAAATGATGTTAAGAAGACTCATAATAGTGGTAATATGATGCACAAAGGCCAAAGAGATGCAAAAAACATGTCAATGCAAAATCAATGTTGAGAACTTATTTTTTAACAATTTTCGATGCAAATTTGACACATACAAGTAGCACGTGTCAAAAACAGAGATGCCAAAATGATGCTTCAAGGAGCAAGTGCCGATAAAAGAGACACATAACTAATGCAAACATTAAAACACGCTATTGTGTCATGTTTTGCATTGTGAAAAACTTGATTTTTTTGCTAGAATATCGCACTATGATGTGTTGCTACATCCCTATATTGCAATAGTGATTGAACTTCAAATTGATAGTATTCCTTAGCCTACTATCACCCTCAAGACGTGTTCATGAAAACCATTAAGGTCGGAGTGTCCAACAAGATCTTGTCGACACACAATTGGATTCAATTCGGTCTTGTTTGGCTTGTTGTGGGGTCCAATATTTTGGCCTTTAGGAAATATAAACCTTTCTTTCCAACCAAATAAAATAGATAGATCAGAATGTGGGATGGTTGGGGTTTAATCTAATGGATCATTATTTTGATCCGCTAATACACCCCTAACCCCACACTTTGAAGCAGATAGGGAACAATGCCAACCCTAGCTTATTTTTTAGTTCTAAATCCCTCCCATATAAAAAAAAAAACATGTCCAGGATAATTAGGTTAGATTTCTTCAGAAGTAAGAAAAACTTACAAAAATTCCAGTGCTAACCCCTTTCACTAGTCATTAAGAGGGCTCCTCATGAGCCAGGTATTGCACAAAATACGAAAGTAATTTGTTGACCTTTTAGAAAATTAAATGGCCAGACCCTATAGTGCTCAAAATAATATTTCCAATGAGCCCTCATTTTTCTAATTCTAATTTTGTATGCCCAATCTACAAGGGTGTAAGTTGAGTGTCTCCTCGGGGGCCAAATTTCATAGTTGTGACTTCACTAATAAGATTATAGTTTAAATCAGACTCAGAGAGAGAAAATGTAACTTATGACATATATCTATTTGGGCCATTTCCACTAGAATATCATATCCCTAGTTTTGAGCCCTGATTGTTGAGAATGAACTTTCACAAGATCAACACTAGCTTTAGGGTAGTAGTTTGGTGGTAGAGGTTCACGATTTAAAAAGAGTTGTTGATAAGTAATAGAATAGAAAATTGTATTTTATAGACTAGATCTCATCTTATGACCTTTCCACTGACATATAATTTTCCCCATTTCAATATTGAATGACTAATTTAGAGTTGTCACAAATCTCCAAACTAGTTTCGAGGGTGTGGTCTGGGAAGCTTGCCTAACAAAGTTTTTGGGTAGTTGAATTAGTATTTGTAGCCACCAATAAATTCTTCGCTTTGATGCCTTAGAAGTACTCATTAATACATTTTGACAATACTTTATTTTCCTCGTTCTGACTATAATACCCATGTTTCCCCTGCTTGTAAAAAAAATTATATTATTGCTAAAAGACTATAGATAGATATTTTATGTATGGATATTTGGAAATGTTGAACCTTTTCTAAAGAAGGTAATGTGAATCTTTTTGTTATTAATATAAAAAGGAAAATGTTGAGTAACTGTTGAAGGGAGTTGCCTATACAGGATATGATGTCATGAGAGGGAATGGTGAGGGCAACCATGATTGGTTGAGATGATCGCTACCAAGCAGTACTTTGGTGGATTTAAAAATACTTAGACCTAGAATAATCCTCTGTCCCAGAAGATTTAATTACCAGTCAAGCTAGTGGTTGGGCAGTCCTCCTCATAAATCAATGAGAGAATGGGAATAATACCATCTAGAAGTTTCTTATCTGACCCATGAATTGGGAGTTTTGACACACAAAATATTGATGAAGAAGGAAAGAAAAAGAAGAAAATCACGGGCAGAGAAGGGATGACACACACGGTTGAGTCTGCGAACCAAAATCTGAGTGGATAAGAGTGTGAGAAACTCTTCTGGTTCTTAGAAAATATAAGTAAGTGAAGAAAAACATTTTTTGGTGGTAGGAACTATTATCACATAATCTGTACTTGCCCCAAATTCTAAGGCAAGTGGGAAGAGATTGGTGTAACATGAGGGTAATCATGTCACTATCACCTCAACAGGGTACGCCTTTCTGTTTAGGATGAGGAAAAACCCACTCAAAGGGAGATGTCCCAAGACCTAGGGGGTTAGAGGAAGGGAAAAGGACAAGGTAAACTACCCCTGTCTCTCTCTAGGTCACTCAAATCAGGTTGAATCACTAAGTTATGTCTTGAAGGATGAAGAAATGATGAAGTAAAATGTACCTACCCTTAACCAAGACAAAAACAAATGTTATGGTGGTTTACAAGCAACTAATGATATTGGTGCTTCAACAAGACAGTAAACTTGCAACAAAATGCTAGTAAACACATGTATGCAACAAATAATAAATGCATAACAACATTAAATAGAGTGATGACAATAGAAATATATTCCATAAAATGCACTTGTAAAGACAATATAATGAAAAATGTGAACACTTAAATGATAATGCTATGTATTATGCAAATTCTGAATTAGTTTAGCTAGCAAATGAACTTTGACAAGATTCCTTAGATGATTATAACAACAATTGTAATAACAACAGTTGTAATAACAACAAGATAAAAATGTGACAACAGAAATATACCCTTCATAAAATGTATTAAATGGCAATAAGATGTCACACTTTAACCTTTGATTGATAGTATAAGATGTCACACTTTAACCTTTGATTGATAGTATATTATGTCATACACAAATTCTGGAAATGTCCAACTAGGAAATAAGCTTGAAAGGGATGATAAAGGATGGTTGTAACAAGAGTAATAACAACAACAAATATGGTCAGTCTGCTAAACTAAGTTAGTGTTAGTTGTAGTTAGTAAACAGGAGAGACGCTCTTCCGATCTTTGCGTCTCTCCTGTGAAGGAGAAAGGTTTAAGGTTTGAGTGTCGGTTGATCTCTCAACAAGGAAGAGGTGAAGACTAGTCCCTTTATGGGTCTATGGAGTCAAGAGCCAGCAATATTTACTTGGAGAAAACAACATCAATGATTATACTAATCTAAGTAAGGATGGACTTAGAGAGAGTATCACCTTAAGTATCTCTAGAATCCAAAGTTTGAGAATGTGAGGTGACTATGGTGTAGGATCTTCTAGGACCTAGTGCCTCCTTCTCCTTAGACTTATTAAGAATTATATTTTAATGCAACACAATTGATCTAGGCTTCTAAAGTGCTATCACTTTAGGGCTTTAGGAGCTTGACAATGTAATCACCTTTAGCAAAGACTAGAAAATATAGAGCAAAGAAGTAACACCTTAAGTTATTCACTCCTAGGATTTACTAAACATGCAATTTCATAATCTTTAGCATGAGCAAGCAAACATACAATAACCATTCAAATGAAATGACAAAATGCATATTTGCTTACTTCACCAAGAATAATTATACCATAAAACCCTAGATTGCCAAATGACTTCACCAAAAATGATCCAAGATGCATCCAAAATAACCTCTAAGCAATTTTCCCTTCATAATTTTAGCCAACAACACGAAGAGTGCTCCAATTTCAAACCTCCACTCTCCCAAGTGAGACTTATGATGAAAAATGAATGTACGGTTTTTTTTTAATTTATACCAAATTTGTCCCAAAATTAATTTGAATTCAAAACTTTTGGGTCAACCTGGCCAATTTGTTACAAAAATTAAATTATGACAAAATAAAATAAATTTTCATCTAAAGACCCTCTTAAGGGTGATGTCATTCCCTTATAGGGTGACATTGGGCCTCCATTATGAAATGTTGGGCACATGAAGTGAAACGTTGGGCCTCCAAAGGCCAAAATCCTTTCCCACACGTGTCAATAGCCTCAGGACTGCCCCCAAGGTGACAACCCTAGAGAGTAGATGACGTTTAGGGTTGTATAGATGACATCTAAGGCCTCCAAAGGCTGATGTTCAGGCAGGAAGGGCACAATCCCCTGGGTCTAGGTCGACCAAAATGACTCCACAAGAAACGTCCTTCCTTCTTTTGGTGCAAGCCTTCAGTCTCTTCTTCCCCCCTGGATGGGGTTTCAATGTCCATCTGTGGTCTTTGAGCCCTCATGAAGGTTGGAGATAATAATTCCCTCATGTGCACCAGTCCACCAGGAAAGGCCATGCAAATACAACAAGTACACCCTCCATGGGTTCATAAGTCACAAGGATCATAGCATGTAAATCACATTCAATAATTAAATCACTCAAACATGTGTATCAAACCCCCCTTAACCCCAAACAAATTCTCAAAGGCGTTATGCAATTTGACAAGTTTAGGTTTGGAGAGGGTATCAGGGTGTCCTATTGGGCTAATCCCCCTTAAGTTTGGGGTGTTTCCCAGGTGGAGTATGGTCCAAGTCATGCAAGTGTATGAGGTGGCATGGGGTGCATGTGATAACATGGAAATGTATAGTCTTACATGTGGGCTCCTTTGTGGAGGGTGAGTTGCACTTTGTCATGGATGCAATTGTTTCCTATCCCTTTCAATGTCATTTATTCTTAGCTTTCTTTCTTTTGATATTTTTCTCTTGTGATACAAGGGAATAGTATAGGGCCACTATCCTATCTTGGTGACCAGAGGTGACAGTGTCATCCACAAATCAGTTCATGGAAACGAGAAGGTTGGCTCGTGATGAGACCCCCTTTCTCTTAGCTATGCAACCAAGAACCATTACCCTGGATTGTTAATCATATAGGTGGTAATTTCATAATGTTACATGTCCATGTTCATAATAGGTTAACTCGTGATGAGACCTCCTATCCATCAACTAATACCTTGAGTGTTCATGTTATCTTGTGGGTCCCCTTTTCTTACTGAGAATATTTTCACTGCTTTCTCAGAGATCCCTCGGTAAAGCATCTCGAAGGTTTCAAAATGGATTTTAACTCTTTCCAACTACTTTTACCCTCTAGGCCTTTAGCCCTATTATAGAACCAGTTGTAGCTTGGGAAAATCCTGACCCAACCACAAAAGCAAGTGCTACAACTTGGGAATCCTACACCCAATGTCACCTCGATGTAGGTCTCACACTTGGGGGGTGACTAAGGTCACTCCTGGGAGGCGATCACGAAGACCCTAGGGGGAAAGAGAAGGATGAAGGGAAGTGTAAGGAGAATTCCCCTGGAAGGTCAAGTGATGGAAGAATAGATTGGTTGAAAATGGTAAGTGAAGAGAGGTAAATGGATACTGAGTAAAGAGATAGTTCCTGGTGCACCTGTACCTGCCCGAGACACGAGAAAATACACTTTTCTAACCAGGTAAAGTAATGGATCATAAATTTAAGCTTGTTGTCCCTAAAATATAGAATCATATAAGTTAGTGAATTAGAAATAGATTACATCCAAATCAACAAGTAAAAGGTCTATATTATTTAGCAATGTCAGCAATAAAAACTAGTAACCAATGTGGACCGAAAATAGCACTTCAAGACTGAATAAAGATGGATATCATAAAAGTGAATTTCTGCAGTAGTATGTCAGCCTTATGGATGTAGAATTCAATTAGGTACAACAGAAAATATGACGATCAAAAAGTGCCAAAATCTAGCCCAATAGATGCACCTAGGTTAGTAGGTTAAACTAGCAAAGTTAGAGGGTTAGTCTAGGGTTAGTTCGTGAGATATTAGCCATTAGGGTTAGAGTTTAAAGAAGCCTTAATGGATGCAGGTTAGTTTTACTACAGAAATAAGAATTTGTGGGAGAAAGAGGACGCCCTAAAGGAGGAAGAATCCCCAAGGAATCAAGATCATTATCCAAAAGAATCAACTTCAAAACATGAAATTTGTACGTTTACTAAGGCAACAATTTATTTCTCCCATGTAATAAGTAAATGACTAGTTCCTTTAAGAAAGTGTTAATGGATTCAAGAGAATATTAATAATCTAGATAGACTACTTCCTTGGAGGTGTAAACCCTTTTACTCCCCAAGGCAAGCTTC
>SNQJ01S0024403.1:32885-52713 GCA_010110895.2 Picea sitchensis
ATCGATACAATCATTACAAAGCAGATCTGGATCCTACACTAAATCGGATCTTCTTTCTAAATCAGCATAGGGTGTCCTATTCTTACGCAACCGAATGCTAATACAGGAGCTGACGAGGCATTGCTGTTACGGCTGGTGTAACAGCTTCTTCCCATAGCTGCTGATGTTGTTTCAGCATCGCAATTCACGGGCTGTTTCAGCCATGTGAATTGCGCTCTTGACTGTGTCGGCCTTGACTGCTAACTGTCACGGCTCGTGTTTCAGCATCGTGGCGGGTTTCAGCATCTGCACTTCTGAACTGAGTGACAGCTCCGTGTTTCAGCATCTGCATCTTCGAACCGTGTAGCTGCTTCGTGTTTCAGCATATGCATCCTCGGACTGTGTAGCAGCTCCGTGTTTCGGCATATGCGTCCTTGGGCTGTGTAGCAGCTTCCGTGTTTCAGCATCAGTTCAACAGCGGCTTTGGGCAGTTCTGTGTTTCAACATCGGCCTTGAATACTATTCTGCAAATATGGATACTTATGCACTTCTAATCAATGGTTAGGTTCAAAAGTAATGTAAAGTATTATGCAAAACGGATTAAGCATATAATAATGAGAAAGGACGTTGTGTACCTTGGAATGATCAGGTGAAATGATAGTATAAGTCTAAATACTGGTGGTGAAGGGTATAATAATGGCAAAAAGTGTGGGCAAAAAGGGTACAATATGTGGTCCTAACACTTGGCTCAAGCAAATAGAACCTTCAACTTGTACAAATGATAATGAAATAAATGGCACCTTCAAGCATTAAAAGGAAATAAAAGCTAGACTAACCACCAAAAAAGAAATAAAGAAAGCCTTCCAAGGCCAGTGCACCATCTCCAGCAACCATAACCAAGACATAGCCATAAACAAAATAATAAGAGAGATAACTAGCCAAAGAGAGAAAAAATTTCAGTCCAAGAGCCTCTCACAATGGAGAGTTGTTATCTCAAAATGAGATCTTAGGATCTCTATTTATACAAAATGTAGCTAACATAGTTTGTCCACAAAATATTAGGGAAAACACAAGATTAAGGGTCAAAAACCCTAATCTTACCCCTTTTACAAAATAATATTAAACAATTCTCTTCAATTTCACCTTTTCACAAAGAAAACCCTAAAACAAAGGTGATGTCATCCCTTGAAGGAGGACGTTTTGGCAAATTGAGAAAGTCGTTGGAGCTAGGATGAAAAGTAGGTCCTAAAAAGGCTATGTAGAAATAATCTAGAGCCATGCCATGTCAAAATACCATGTGTCATTCTCTGATTCATCATCAACCACCATATGCCCCTCAAATGTGGCGTCAAGCCCCTAGGGAGTGACGTATTTCCCCTTCTGGACAAGTCGTTTGGCATGCAAAGGGTGGGATATGCATATCTAACTGTCTTATAGGCTTCTGAAAGAATCTCTCTATCGTCTGGAATGTGGGCCTATGTCATCCATCCTATGGGTTGCTTTCCCTCGTGGAAGCCTAAGCTAGGCTTGTTCTTCCAAAACTGGCCACCAACCTATACCTGCAAGAGAAATGGATACGCCCTCCAAGGATCTCAATTCAAATCATCGTGATGAGTGAATAAAATCAATAAAATAGCCATTAAATCATGTATACCAGGACTACATCATACAAACATGTGCTTAAGAAACTAGACATTTTTCCAAGTTTGGTTGTGGGAGGGTTGGCATGGTGCCTCTTTTCAATGGATCAAATCCCCTAAGTCTAGGAACAACCCTATCTAAGTCATGTGAATGAAATTAAATGGATGGGGGGAGTACTCAATGGGCATGGGGTTCATGATATGCAAGGGTCCATAGTATCTCATTTATGGGTGCCTTTGTGGAGGGTGTGTTTCACCTTCGTCCATAATTCATTTTTTCCAAGCCCATCGATTGCCTTTTATATTTCTTTATTTGTATTTGTTACGAGGGAAAAACTCTCTATGGCCAAGGTAAACCACAATAGACAGGTATGACTGCAGAAATCAACTCAATTCCAACGTATGCTATATAAACTAATGTGAAAGATAAGAAAGAGGCCTACCTCGACCCAACGTTTGATGATGTTCCACCATTGCACACTTTGACCCAAAGCTTTATACCTACAACAAGTTCTCAACACACAAGCATAGCAAGTATATAGTGATAATATAAAGGGGTTAGCACATTAGATATCATAATCCATTAATAAACATTATAAACATGCCCATGGATAATAATCATATATTTGCATGATACCAATTGGACGAGAAAGGAGTATTTCTATTAATAAATGATCAACAGAAGTGACAACATTACAGACTTCCATGTCGGCACAGTTTGAAACCAAGAAACCAAGTTCCTTCCAATTGGGACTCCATCACTTCAATCCTCCACCAAAGGCAAGGTCATAGAAGGGAGACAATGAGGTTCTCTCAACAACAGGGAAAGAGATTGGGGGTTGAACACTATGTTCAGACTTGAGGAACAAAGGGATGTAGACTCAATATGAAGTAATTTCTCCAAAGTAACTTTTCTCTTAAAGTTGAATTCTTTCTCCTCTTTTCCATAGCTCGAAATTGTTCTTTTATAGCCTTCAAAATGAAACTGAAGGGCCAATTCGGAACGTTTCCAGTATATGTAAGGCCAAGGATCAGAGATCTCCTGTTGTGACATGGAAACCTGACTTCATTTTTGTATTTTCTGGCATAAATCCCGATGTACGTGGGCTGTAGTGGAGCAGCCTGCGTATACGCATGTTGTATAGCATATAGGGCACACATATGTGGAAAATATGTATTTTTAGCTATGGATTCATCAAAAAGGGATGACAAGTCTGCATAGGGAAATGGAAAAAGGCCCTATGTGCAAGATTGCAATGGTGAGGCAAATCTTGCTATAACAGATGCCCCCTAATGTGTGAGATCAGAGGAGTATGTGTGATGGCCGAAATACATTATAAATAACCCAGAAGTGGAGTGGTAGAGAACCAACTAGATGAACTCAATTGCTTATTACATTTTGTATTGACTTTTCATACATGGATTCCAAGAATACACTGCAAATCCATGTGAAAAATATACCAAACAAGTGTTCGTGGCCATAAAAATAGGTAACATATAAATGTAGTTACATGCCAAAAGTTTTCATAGTCACGAACAAGGCCCAGTGAAACCAGTCTCAAAACCAATATGAAGATATCTGTATACCATGGAGTACAATCTGATCTCCCATGATCACTGAAGTTATATAGGTACTATTCCAATGAAAAGGAAGCAACAACTCAAGAAAGTTGTGGCCACATAGTGATGTCTTCAATTCTTCTACACTATTTGCCAAGGGTGCAAGTCTACATTATGTGAATAAAGGAGTTGAGGTCGAACACAATGAGACATCGTTTGATTACCGGTCATTGAGGTATACAGTTAACAAATGCGAGACAACCTACCAATAATGAAATTAGGTATCAAGGCACTGAGCATATTCCTACAAGTGTGAATAAAGGAGTCAGTGTCAAACACTTGAGGAATCCATTGATCAGGAGACATTGATGTATTTCCATGTTTCAATGGTGAGAGAGCCTGCCACTAATGAATGCAAGCCTCAAGGTACTCATAAAACTCTAGGTCCCATATCCAAAATAAATGAGATGAAGTTGATGGAAAGAGACCTGCTAAAAGGAGAGCATTAAGGAATCTCTCATCAGTCAGCACGAGGAACAAAGTAGGAGATTCATGATTTGGTGGAGATCGGACGAAGAACATGTTCACGAACCAACAACCCTGTGTGTCTTTCACGTGTGCCAAATGCAAGAGGTACATGAAAAAGACCCTTTGAATAGCAGCCAATGATGAAAAATGCTAACCAAGGAGAGGAAACCACCAATGAGGCTAATGGCCTCCAAGACACTGCACGAATCCCAAAGTGTGAATAGATGTCTTGCCGTCGAACACAAGGGAAACCACCCAATCAATGACCAAACAATGAAATGTCGATTGTTGGGTTCAAGGTGAGCCACAATAGACAGGTATGACTGCAGAAATCAACTCAATTCCAACGTATGCTATATAAACTAATGTGCAAGATAAGAAAGAGGCCTACCTCGATCCAATGTTTGATGATGTTCCACCGTTGAGAACTTTGACCCAAAGATTTATACCTACAACAAGTTCTCAACAAACAAACATAGCAAGTATATAGTGATAATATAAAGGGGTTAGTACATTAGATAGCATAATCCATTAATAAACATTACAAACATGCCCATGGATAATAATCATATATTTACATGATACCAATTGGATGGGAAAGGAGTATTCCTATTAATAAATGATCAGTAGAAGTGACAAAATTATAGACTTTCGTGTCGGCACGGTTCGAAACCAAGAAACCAAGTTCCTTCCAACTAGGCCTCCACCACTTCAATCCTCCACCAAAGGCAAGGTCATAGAAGGGAGAAAATGAGGTTATATCAACAATAGGGAAAGAGCTTGGGAGTTGAACACTATGTTCAGACTTGAAGAACAAAGGGATGAAAACTCAATATGAAGTAATTTATCTAGAGTAACTTTGCTCTTAAAGTTGAATGCTTTCTCCTCTTTTCCATAGCTCGGAATTGTGCTTTTATAGCCTTCAAAATGTAGTTGAAGGGCAGATTCGAAACATTTCTAGTATATGGAAGGACAAGGATCAGAGATCTCCTGTCATGACATGGAAACCCGACTTCATTTTTGTATTTTCTAGCACAAATCCTTATGTACGCGGGTTGTAGTGGAGCAGCCTGCATATATGCATGTTGTATAGAAGATAGGGCACGTATATGTGGAAAATATGTATTTTTAGCTCTGGATTCATCAAAAAGAGATGACAAGTCCGCATAGGGAAATGGAAAAAGACCATCTGTGCAAGATTGCAATGGTGAGGAAAATATTTCTATAACAGTATTTTCTTTCAATATACCATAGGGTGAGTTGGAGGACATTGCCTTGGCGTGGTGACCAGATATCAACAATGTCACCCACAAGTACTTTCACGAAAATGAGAAGGTTGGCTCGTGATGAGACCCCATTTCCCTCAACCATGAAACTGAGAGCCATTAACCTAGTGTGATGGACATAAATGGTAATGTCATACCATTAGATACATGTGTACGTGATAGGTTGGCTGGTGATGAGACCCCCTATCTTGAACTGATCCTTTAAGTGTCTATATTTATTATTTTCATGGGGTCCTTATTTTCTTGCAGCAAAGCTTTTCATTACTTTCTCAAGATCCCCTGTGCGAAGCATCTGGAAGGTTCTTTCATTAGGATTTTATCTTTTTCTAGATAACTCCCCTCTAGGCCTTCAGCCCCTTCTTCCCATGAAATGAGGAATGGTCCCTTCTAGAATCAGTCTACCCCAAAATCCCAAGAGATGATGTCATGAGGGGAAATAATGATGGAAAGTGGTAAGTATGGTCAGGATTGGCATGATGAATCATAAAAGGAAGCTCCCAGAAACACCCCATCCTAAGGGTGGCCATCTACTTGAGTGCCCCAAGACAACCACCAACATTTAAACAAGGTAAAATGAATAGTTTCCAAAGAAAATATCTCATAATAAAAAAAAACCTTTGATACACAAGCTAGAATGCATCAAATATTAAAATGATACCCACCATCATACCTGACTTGTACCGCATGGAGAAATACCCAAGTGACCTGTAGTGGCAAGTTGGTGTGGACAATGACCATGTGCTAGATCATTGTGGTGGCAATGTGGGTCTCTAGTTGTGCAAAATGGATACTTTTGGTCATGTGGCCTCTCGGCACTCCATATATGCAACCCGAGGGCATTGAGACATAATCTCCTTAGTTATCCAAAAAATGGGGATAACATTTGGCTCCTACTTGGGGACATGTGCTTGCCGTAGAGTGCATGCGAACCGCAACATCTCCTGGTAGACCTATGCCTGCTAGGAAACATCAAACTTTCAAGTGTAGGATGGCCTACTCATATTTGTTCTCATATGGTAATAATCAAAACCAACTAAGCTAGAAAAAGAAAATTTTGACAAAATTTCCAACTAAGTACATATATATGATGATGAAATCAATAGTGCAAGTAGAGAAAAATTAAAATGCAATGCAACTAAACTAATATGAGAAAAAAAATGCAAGATGCAAGAAATAAAGATGACTTACCTACTTATCTGGGGTCCTGGGACCCTAAATATCAAGTCCTGAAGGTGTCAAGTGAAATCGTACAACCAGTGCAACCACCTAATCAACAGACGGAGACATTTCCCCTTGTTCTTAATCATGTGAAACAACAAATATAATTCCAACACATAGTAATCATGAGCATAAATATACATATAATAAATCATGAAATAAAACTCATGGAGATGGGTGGGAAGGAGGAAATCCTACTGAAAAAAGAAACCACAATCTCGATCATCCTGGAACTCTCGCCTGCAAGCATATCCACATGCCTGATCTATCCATCTCTGGAGTGGACTGACATATGTAGATGACGGTTCATCTTCATCCTCATCAACACAATCACTACTCCCTGAAGACTGAGAAGATGTGAGATAACTCAAGAAGACCCCATGCTTCACCCGAGGGGAAGAAATGAGGTATGGGACGGGCTCAAGTCTAGAAGAAGAAAAACATTGCCTCTTCTTTTGCAAATTCTTGTGAGAATCCCCAATATGATAAAAAAAAATCTTCGTAGAGTGAACCTCTAATTGCCTTGGAATGGCTATGTCCTGGTATTCTTCCAAAATCAAGGGTGGAGATGTATGAAAATCCTCATAGAAAAAAAATGTATCCCCAAAAGGATATGCATCACCCTGAAGATGTTGTGACAAGTCATTCTGAAATGGATCGAGCAAATATGTGATCATGTCTCCATCACCATCCAAAACATCTGAGTCATATATGCATGGAGACCAATCCTTTGTTTGAGGGATACCCTCAACATTGTAGGTGGGATCTTTGTCAAAGGTGAAAAGGCTCATGTCCCATCCACGTTCTCCAGTCTGTATGAAAGTGTCAATGTGTTGATCAATTGTATCTGAGGGATCTTTTAGTGCTCCTTCACTTTCAGGATCATGGAATAGGTTGTCATAAATATCCTCGAAAGAGTCATAACTCATAGTGTTCTCTTTTTTATGTGTAGGAGGAATAGTGGCTTGGATGTCTTCATCTGGGTCATTAAGTGAAAGCACTTCATCTTCATTAAATGCCTCCTCAAAATCTTCAACATGATAAGCTTCATCAAGATCTTCTTGGAATATTTCTTCATAAGCATGTTCTTCAAGCACCTCTTCATCCATGAGGGCTTGGCCTTCGGAAAAATCATGCAATAACTCTTTTACATGGTTCATCATCTCTTCAGTGGATTTATTAGAAGCTCTTTCCCTTTCCATCTACAAAATTTCCTTCCATGAAAAATGGAGAGGTTTTGGTTGATTCCAAGGTGCCATAGTCCCGTCGACTAGAAGAACACCTGAAAGGAGTCTCCAGAGGAGAGCAAGGCTCATCAAAGGATGAAAATGGGAAGGAGGGGAAAGCTAAGTAATGGAAAGGTGGGTTCAAGAAAGGTGGAGTCACCAGAAAAACTTTGAAGAACGTTTGTCAAAGAAAATGGGTAGGTTCTTGGAGTGGAGTCACCAGGAAATCTCAAGGTGAAGGATTTGGGAAAGAGACTTGACAAAAGTGTCATTTAGGGCATGAATAGGATTCAAAATCCTCTCCGGGAATGGCACCAAAATCTTATAGCACCAGTTGTAGGTTGGGAAAATCTCGACCCAACCACAAAAGAAAGTGCTACAACTTGGGAATCCTACACCCAATGTCACCTCGATGTAGGTCCCGCACTTGGGGGGTGACTAAGTTCACTCTTGGGAGGCGATCCAGGAGACCCTTGGGGGAAAGAGAAGGATGCAGGGAAGTGTAAGGAGAATTCCCCCAGAAGGTCAAGTGATTGAAGAATAGATTGGCTGAAAATTGTAAGTGAAGAGAGGTAAATGGATACTAAGTAAAGAGATAGTTGTCGGTGCACCTGTACCAGCCCAAGACACAAGAAAATACACTTTTCCAAGGAAGTATAGTAATAGATCAGTAATTTAATCTTGTTGTCCCTAAAATACAACAGCATATAAGTTAGTAAATAAGCAATAGATTACATCCAAAACAACAACTAAAAGGTCTATATTAGTTAGCAATGTCAGCAATAAAACTAGTAACCAATGTGGACCGAAAATAGCACTTCAAGACTAAATAAAGATGGTTATCATAAAAGTAAATTTATGCAGCAGTATGTCAGCCTTATGTCTGTATAATTCAATGAAGTACAACAGCAAATATGACCATCAAAAAGTGCCAAAATCTATCCCAATAGATGCAATTAGGTTAGTAGGTTAAACTAGCAAAGTTAGAGAGTTAGTCTAGCGTTAGTTTGTGAGATATTAGCCATTAGGGTTAGAGTTTAAAGAAGCCCTAATGGTTGTAGGTTATTTTTACTACAGGAATAAGAATTTTTGTGAGAAATAGGATGCCCTAAGGGAGGAAGAATCCTCGAGGAATCAATATCATTATCCAAAAGAGACAACTTCAAAAATTGAAATTTGTACGTTTACCAAGGCAGCAATTTATTTCTCTCATGCAATAAGTAAATGACTAGTGCCTTTAATAAAGGGTTAATGGAGTCAAGAGAATATGAAGAAGTTATATAGGCCACTTCCTTGGGTGTGTAAACCCTTTTACTCCCCAAGACAAGCTTCTCTTAGATAGGGTTTTAACTAGGAGGGTGTATGCAATTATACTCCTCTTAGTAAACCCTTATGAAGCAATATTCCCTTAGCAATAAAATTGTGGAAACACGAATAGGGGTGTATGCCTTTATACTCCCTACTTGGATCAAGAAAATAGAACCTTTAACTTGTACAAATTATAATGAAATAAATGGAGCCTTCAAGCATTAAAAGGAAATAAAAGATAGAATAACCACCAAAAAATAAATGAAGAAAACCTTCCAAGGCTAGCGCACCATCTCCATCAACCATAACCAAGACATATCCATAAAAAAAAATAACAAGATAGATAACTATCCAAAGAGAGAGAAAATTCCAGTCCAAGATCCTCTCACAATGGAGAGTTGTTATGTCAAAATGAGATCTTAGGGTCTCTATTTATACAAAAGGTAGCTAACATAGTTTGTCCACATGATATTAGGGAAAGCACAATATTAGGGGTCAAAAACTTTAATCTTTCCCCTTTTACAAAATAATATTAAACAATTCTCTCTAATTTCAATCTTTCACAAAGAAAACCCTAAAACAAAGGCAATGTCATCCCTTGAAGGAGGACATTTTGGAAAATTGAGCTAGTCGTTGGTGTTGGGATGCAAAGTAGGGCCTCCAAAGGCCATTTGACAATCATCTGAAGCCTCTCCACCTCAAAATGACATGTTTCATGCACTGATTCATCATCAACCACCATATTCCCCTCAAATGTGATGTCAATCCCCTAGGGAGTGACTTTTTCCCTCTTTTGGGAAAGTCGTTTGGCATGCAAAGGGTGGGATATGTCTATCCAACAATATTCTAGGCCTTCAAAAGCATCTCTCTATCATCTGGCATGTGGGCCTATGTCATCCATCCTGTGGGTTTCTTTCCCTCATGGAATCCCAAGCTAGGTTTATTCTTCCAAAACTGGCCACCAACCTGTACCTGCAAGAAAAATGGATACACCCTACAAGGATCTCAATTCAAATCATCATTATGAGTGAATCAAGTCAATAAAAGAGCCATTAAAGCATCTTTACCAGGACTACATCATACAAACATGTGCTTAAGAAACTAGACATTTTGCCAACTTTGGTTGTGGGAGGGTTGGCATGGTACTTATTTTCAATGGATAAAAGCCCCTAAGTCTAGGTACAACCCTATCTAAGTCATGTGAATGAAATTAAATGGATGGGGGAAGTACTCAATGGGAATGGGGTTTATGATATGCAAGGGTCCATAGTATCTCATTTATGGGTGACTTTGTGGAGGGTGTGTTGCACCTTCATCCATAATGAATTTTTTCCAAGCCCATCTATTTCCTTTTATCTTTATTTATCTGTATTTTCTTTCAATATAGAATAGGGTGAGTTGGATGCCACTTCCCTGGCGTGGTGACCAAATATTGGCACTGTCACCCACAAGTACTTTCACAGAAATGGGAAGGTTGGCTCGTGATGAGACACCCTTTCCCTCAGCCATGCAACTGAGAGCCATTATCTTGGTGGGATGGAAAGAAATGGTAATGTCATATCGTTAGATACCCATGGTGGTAGGTTGCCTCGTGATGAGACCCCCTATCCTCAACTGATCCTTTAATCATCTTTATTTATTCTTTTCACAGGGTCCTTATTTTCTTATGGAGAATATTTTCATTGCTTTCTCGGGATCCCCTGGGCAAAGTTTCTGGAAGGTTGTTTCATTAGGATTTTATCTTTTTCCATATAACTCCCCTCTGGGCCTTCAACCCCTTCTTCGCATGAAATGAGGAATGGTCCCTTCTAGGGTCAGTCTACCCCAAATTCCCAAGAGATGATGGCATGAGGGGAAATAATGATGGAAAGTGGTAAGTATGGTCGGGAGTGGTAGGATGAATCATCAAAGGAAGATCCCAGAAACACCCCATCCTAAGGGTGACCATCTACTTGAGTTCCCCAAGCCAACCACAATCATTTAAACAAGGTAAAAGGAATAGATTCCAAAGAAAATGTCTCATAATAAAAAGTAAACTCTGATACACAAGCTAGAATACCTCAAATATTAAAATGATACCCACCATCATACATGACTTGTATCGCATGGAGAAAGACCCGAGTGACATGTGGTGGCAAGCTGGTGTGCACGATGACCAGGTGTTGGATCACAATGGTGGAAATGTGGGTCTCTGGTTGTGCAAAAGGGATATTGTTGGTCATGTGGCCTCTCGACACGCCATATCTACAACCTAAGGGCCTCGAGACGTAATCTCCTTAATTATCCAAAAAATGGGGATAACAAGCCCCTTCTTTCCACAATGTAAGGTACAACCCTTCCTAGTATGAAAAAAATATGGGGAGATGGAAGGAATAAATATGGAAATTGGTAAGTATGGAGGGAACAAATGATGAATCTTCAAATACCCACCCAATAGCAACCCATCCTAAAGGGAAATCAACTTACTAGGGCACTGTGTCACCCTCCTAGGTTTAAATAATGAAAATATCATAATTTCCAAGCAAACGTCATGAAATGAAGAAGGATTTAATACAACATGTTCAAGTGATTCAAAAATCAAAGTGATACATACCATGATACCCAGACTCATTACCTCATGGAGAAAGACCCACTGCCACTTCAAGACCAGGCTAGTGTGATGGATGCTTCTGCTGGCGATATGTGGACTGTACTTGAAGAAAAGAGGGGCCCTTCGGGGCCATGCTTAGATCATCCGGATCTCGACACTTTGTGTCTTGAACCTATGGGCCTCAAGATACAATCTCCTTATTTATCCCTAGGATAAGCGATAACATCTAGCTGCAACTCGGGGACATGTGCTCACTGTAGAGCACACGAGAACCTCAACATCTATGGTATCACCTGCACCTGCTAAATATCAACAAAAGATATTAGTAACATCTAGGGTGGTGATATCACCCCTTGTCCATCGAAATCAAAATAAAAACATTACTAATCTAACATATGATCATGAGCATACATATATACAAATGAAGCAAAGAAAATATGAAAATTCAACTACAACTATACTAGAATTATATGCAATGGTATGTGCAATGGATGCAAATCCCTACCTACTTCTACTTACCTATTGGTTGAATTCTAGGTGTAGTCATATAACCGGTGAAACCATCCTAGCAATGCCTCATAATACCTACCTATGTGCTTCATCATAAACCAAAACAATGACAAGTTAAGCACAAAAATAACATGAGTTAGAGCATGTATCATATCATAGGAAATCATAAAGTATAGCTCATGGAGGCGAGAGGGAGGGACAAAATTATACCAGGTTACACTTCTAGGAAAGTGCTCAATCCATCTTAGAAAGGGATCGTGAAAATTCAAAGGCTCAAAAGACTAACTTAAAGAGTCTGAATATTGGCTACCTTGGACGTCATCACATCCCAAGTTCTAATAAGGGACTAGAAAGAACCTAGAGGATGGTTGGAAATTTCTTAGGGGAGAGTTGAAATATTGAGATAATAAACTTTTTCTTAAGGTATTCAACCTACCCTTGAATTCTAAAACAAGGCTCTTCCCTAGAGAAAACTTAGGACAAGGGACATGTTTCCCAACTGCATCCTTAGTTACATAATGAGGTAAAGTAATCGAAGGGAGATAGTAAAACCCTGTCATAAGTATCATGTTTTAGGAAAGCAACGTCCTCACCCTTATCAAGATCTAAGAACAATGTTGGTTGATAATATTCTTCATAGAATAAATCCAAGTTCTCAAAGGAACGCTAATCAAAATCTTCAATGTATGACTGGAAATCATCAGGAAAAAATAGCACCAAGTCATCCTTGGGTGTTTGGAAGATGTATGTAACTATATCATTTCCTTGTTGCCAAATGTTAGAATTAGTAGTAACCTAGCATGATAGTTGTAAAGGAAACATTTGGAAATGTTTCTCAATGTCATAAATAGGATCCCCATAATAACCAATCACATCCCATTTAAGTTTCCCAACATGTATGAACTCGTCAATATTATTAACCATGTCATTTCCTTTATCATAACCTGAAATGCCTAAAGCATCCAAGGGATCCTATAAAACTTCTTCACTTTCCAAATCACAAAATAAAGCATCATCAAAATCTTAGAAAGGGAAACAACTTACCGTATTCAATTCTTCCTATGTAGGAGCATTGAAGTCTTGGATGACTTCATCAAATGGAAGAGAAATCATCATTACCTTGTCCTCATAACTTTCCTCTTCTTCAACTTCATCACAATTCATAGGGTCTAGCTCGTTACAGGATTCCCTTACTTCTTCACCTTCTAAATCATAGAATAGGGTATCCTAGAAAGGAAAATGACTGACCTCATTCTCTTCTTCTTGTGCAGGAGGAATAGGATCTTGGATGGATTCATTAGAGGGAGGAGCACATGTTAATACTTCATAATCATGTTTTATATCTCCATGATCTTGCTCTTCAATCAGGTCCTCATTAGCCTTGGTAGAAGCATGAGAAAATTATTACTCTTCCTCATGGGATTGGTAACCTTCATTGGGATTCCTCTCCTCAAACCCTTATTTTCCAACTTATTCCCACCATTCATTAAATATTCTCACAAAGATCTTATGGGTAGCAATGCCATCTAGGTTAGGAATATATGAGGTATCCTCAGGGTAATCAACCTTGATTTTTGGAGTAGAGATATGTTCTTCCTTGTGCGAGGAGATACTTGCCTCAATTTCTATAGCCATATGAAAGGATTCTTGGATTGTTCTCGGCTTCTTTTGATCGAGGAGGAATCCTAATTGTACTAAGAGTGCATTGGTATAGAGATAAATGAGGTACTTATCTTCAGGACAATGGCTTCCAGGAATTTGTTGTAATAAATTCTAAAACCTAGTTTGGAACTCCTTGACAATATCATTCTTAGTTTTTTTCACATAATCAAGTCTTTTTATCAGCATGTGGATATATTTTATTTAATATTCCACTTTTCGAGAAAGGTTTCTTCTAATTGTTCCATAGACGTGTTGTTGGCATAAGGGAGACCATCATACCATTTCCTAGCATTTTCATGAAGAGTGGCAGAGAAAAGTTTCATTGCTAAATCTTTAGCATCATCACTGATAGGGCGGAGTTGAAAGAAAGCTCAAAAACTATCCATGTGATCTTCAGCTCTAACCCCATCATTACCAGTGAATCTAGGGATCCATTTTCATACCTCAGAGGCATTTGATGAGGGTAACCCGAAATTTCACTCATATCCAAGGGTTTTAAATTAATTGGGTCACATTGAGAAGCCATGGTTGGATTTATCATTAGTGGAGTCACCAGATAATCCTTCTAGGTATTATCAAAGGGAAAATAGGGAATCACCCTGAGTGGAGTCGCCAGGTAAGCTTTGAAAAGTGGAAGGCTTTGAGAAAAAGGCTTACCGAAAATTTTTCGTTCGAGGAAAATTGACTCGATATTCCCCGACAACGATGCCAAAAATGTTATCGCACAATATGTACTTGCCCCAAAGCATAAGAAAAGTGGGAAGATAATGGTGTAACAAGGGGGTAATCATGTCACTATCACCTCAACAGGGTACCCCTTTCTATTTATGATTAGGAAAAACCACTCCAAGGGAGACGTCCCAAGACCTAGGGGGTTTGAGGAAGGAAAAGGACAAGGTAAACTACCCCTCTCTCTCTAGGTCACTCAAATCAGGTTGAATCACTAAGTTATGTCTTGAAGGGTGAAGCAAATATGAAGTAAAATGTACCTACCCTTAACCAAGAAAACAACAAACGATATGGCGGTTTACAAGCAACTAATGATATTGGTGCTTCAACAAGACAATAAAATTTCAACAAAATGCTAGTAAACAAGTGTATGCAACAAATAATAAATGTATAACAACATTAAATAGAGTGATAACAACTGCAATATATTCCAAAAAATTCACTTGTAAAGACGCTATAATGAAAAATTTGAACACTTAAATGATAATTCTATGTCTTATGAAAATTTTGAATTAGTTTATCTAGCAAATGAACTTTGACAAGCTGCCTAAGATTATTATAACAGCAGTTGTAACAACAACAAGATAAAAATGTCACAACAGTAATATACCCTTCAGAAAATGTATTAAATGGAAATAAGATGTCACACTTTAACCTTTGATTGATAGTACTATGTCATACACAAATTTTGGAAAGGTCCAACTAGCAAATAAGCTTGAAAGGGCTGCTAAAGGATGGTTGTAAAAAGAGTAATAACAACAACAAATAAGGTCAGTCTGCTAAACTAAGTTAGCATTAGTTGTAGTTAGTAAAAGGAGAAAGGTTTAAGGTTTGAGTGTTGGTTGATCTCTCAACGATGAGGAGGTGAAAACTAGTGCCTTTATGGGTCTATGGATTCAAGAGTCAACAACATTTAATTGGAGCAAACAACAACAATGATTATAATAATATAAGTAAGGATGGACTTAGAGAGAGTATCACCTTAAGTCTCTCTAGAATCCAAACTTTGAGAAGGTGAGGTGACTAGTGTGTAGGCTCTTCTAGGACCTAGCACCTCCTTCTTATTAGCTTATTAAGAATTATATTTTAATGCAACACAACTGATCAAGGCTTCTAAAGTTCTAGCACTTTAGGGATTTAGGAGATTGACAATGTAAATCACCTTTAGCAAAGACTAGCAAATATAGAGCAAAGAAGTAATACCTTAAGTTCTTCACTCCTAGGATTTACTAAGCATGCAATTTCATAATCGGTATCATGAGAAAAAAAACATACAATAACCATTCAATTGAAATTAAAAAATGCAGATTTTCTTACTTCACCAAGAATAATCATACCATAAAACCATAGATTTTCAAATGACTGCACCAAAAATGATCCAAGATGCATCCAAAATAGCTTCCAAGAAAATGTTCCTTCATAATTTCAGCCAACAACCCTAAGAGGGTGCCAATTTCAGACCTTCACTCTCCCAAGTGAGACTTATGATGAAAAATGAATGTAATTTTTGTTTATTTATACCAAATTAGGCCAAAATTAAATTCAAAATTGTGGGGCCGACCTGGCCAATTTGTTACAAAAATTAAATTTTGACAAAATAAAATCAATTTGCATCTAAAGACCCTCTTAAGGGTGATGTCATGCCCTTCTAGGGTGACGTTGGGCCTCCATGATGAAATGTTGGGCACATGAAGTGAAACATTGGGCCTCCAAAGGCCAAAATCCTTGCCCTCACGTGCCAATAACCTCAAAACTTCCCCCAAGGTAACAACCCTAGCAAGTAGATGATGTCCAGGGATACATAGGTGACGTATAAGGCCTCCAAATCCCAACGTTCAGGTGGGAAGGGAACAATCCCCTAGGTCTAGGTCCACCAAAGTGCCTCCACAGGAAATGTCCTTCCTTCTTTTGGTGCAAGCCTTCAATCTCTTCTTCCCCCCGGTTGGGGGTTTAGCATCCATCTGTGGGCTTTGAGCCTACATGAAGGTTCGAGCTAATCATTCCCTCATGTGCATATTTCCACCAAGAAAGGTCCTGCAGAGACAACAAGTATTCCCTCCAAGGGTTCATAAGTCACAAGGATCATAACATGTAAATCACATCCAATAATTAAATCAGCCGAACATGTGCATTAAATCCCCCTTAACCCCAAACAAATGATCAAATACGTTATGCAATTTGACAAGTTTAGGTTTGGAGAGGGTCTCACGGTGTCCTATTGGGATAATACCCCTTAAGTTTGGGGTGTTTCCTAGGTGGATTCTAGTCCAAGTCATGCAAGTGTATGAGGTGGCATGGAGTAAATATTTGGGCAAGGGGTGCATGTGATAACAGGGAAATGTATATTATTACACGTGGGTGCCTTTGTGGAGGGTAAGTTGCACCTCATCATGGATGAAACCATTTCCTATCCCATTCATTTCCATTTATTCTTAGCTTTCTTTCTTTTGATCTTTTACTCTTGTGCTACAAAGGAATAGTTCAGGGATAGTGTCCTGGCTTGGAGACCAGAGGTGACAATGTCATCCACAAATCAGTTCATAGAAGTGAAAAGGATGGCTGGTGATGAGACCCCCTTTCTCATGGATATGTAACAAAGAGCCATTACCCTGGCTTGGCCACTAGATAGGTGGTAATTTCATACCGCTACATGTCCATGGTCATAATAGGATGGATCGTGATGAGACCTCCTATCCATCAACTAATACCTTGAGTGTTCACATTTTCTTGTGGGTCCCCTTTTCTTATTGAGAAGCTTTTCACTGCTTTCTCAGGGATCCCTAGGCGAAGCATATCAACGGTTTCAAAATATATTTTAACTATTTCCATCTACTTTTACCCTCTAGGCCTTTATCCCCTTCTTCCCATGAGGTAAGGTACAACCCTTCCTAGTGTAGCCAATCACGATGCACAAAATATGGGGAAATGGAAGGAATAAATATGGAAAGTGGTAAGTATGGAGGGAACAGACGACGAATCTTCAAAGACCCACTCAGTAGAAAATCATACTAAAGGGAAATCAACTTACTAGGGCATTGTGTCACCCTCTCAGGTTTAAACAAGAAAAATAGCATAATTTCCAAGAAAACGTCATGTCATGAAGAAGAATTCTATACAACATGTTCAAGTTCTTCAAAAATCAGAGTGATACCCACTGCCACTTTAGGACTAGGCTAGTGTGATGGATTCTTCTGCTAGAGATATGTGGACTATACATGAAGAAAAGAGGGGCCATCCGGGGCCATGCTTAGGTCATCTGACTCTCAACACTCCATGTCTAGAACCTGTGGGCCTCAAGACACGATCTCCTTAGTTATCCCTAGGCTAGGGGATAACAAGAACCATTGGCAATTTCCTTTAAATCAGGTTGATAAACGAGACTACGAAATTTAAGTGATTTCCTGAGCAATCATGAAGGAACTAAGAAGGGGTGGCTTTGAGGGACTGTTGGGTAGTGGAAGGCCTCCCTTATGTTGTTTATGACAATTGCTAAATCTCTTTGTGGAAAGAGAAGTCCCCTTGCTTGGTGGATTGAATACTTGGCTTGTTAAGTTCTTGTAGGTGAAGGAGAGTGTCCTTCATCTTTTCTCATATATCGAGTACAAATAATTCCTCTCATGGCATCATACTCTAGCTAGGAGGTGGCCAGCAGAGAAAACTATAGGAGAATTTGTGCCTCTGGTTGGGTGGAAAGTGGCATACCCTTTAGTAGTTGCCGAAAATTTTCCAAATTTCAGATAAGTGTTTTATGTGACTTGTATTTCCATGACAAGTTTTCGTAATATTATGGAATTCAAGTGTTAGTTATTTGAAGAATTGTTATTCTCTTTAATCATGGAATTGTCACTCTAATTGTCTAGCTGGCTGTGAAACCTGAAATAAGGTTTGGAAAACATATTTTGTTGTTGGTTTTCTACTTGTCCTTATTCTAAAAGGGAAGTTGTTAATAATTTCTTTGTCATTCAAGGTATGATTAGAGTGTTGGCTGGTCACCTGCAGTAATCTAAGTGAAAAAATACTCAATTTATTAGTAAAGACTAAGCCTCTATAGTCCTCATATAAAAACTTAGTAATAGGGAATGCAATTGTTGATATAAAACTTGAAAACTGATCAATTGGCCCTGGCCATTCTATTGGCCTAAGAAATATTCTAGGATTAAGAATTAGAGGGAAGTTCATGCCCCTATTTGTCTTAAGAGAATAATTCAAATGTTGAAGAAATCCAAATTATTTATAAAATGAATGATGAGCAAAGAAGGAGGAATCAAATTCAAGTTCCTAATTTGAAATGAAAAGAAATTAGGAATCAGATGCATTGTAATTAACTAAGTTTCATTAGTATTTGGTGAGATAAGAATTTTACCAGGGTTACATGGTAAATTAATTTCCAAATGGGAAAGAATCGAAAATGGTAACTATTCCCTGAAAAATAGCAAAGAATTTCATGAAAGTAGGAAGATAGTAATTTCTAGTAAAAAACATAGTTTTACCATGGAGAACTTTACCTCCAAGAAATGAAATATTATGGAAAATAATTTAATCAAATAAATTGCATAGATTTATATATGTATTTATATAATTATATCTTTTTCTGGACAAATTTGAATGAATGGTAAATATCGGTAAACCCTAGTAAATTTCCAAGTTTACCAATTGAATGTCTTATTTATTGGGATAATAAGTTGATAAAGTATATATATTAAAAGCATGTGATTTCAAGTCTTGCACATGAGAAAAGGAAGTTTTGAATTCCCTTTCCCTTCTATGCAAAGATTGAACTGTGCTAAGTTTCTCAGTTTTAAATTTACGCTTTGCACATGGTTTGCCTAAAATCATGAAGGAGTCATTAACAAGGCATTTTATTTATCAGTATTTTAAGTTATGGAAATATGATTTCCCTTCATCTTTCCAACGTAAATATATATGAATTATTAGCCAAAAATCATTTTCCTTTGTGATTGGTTGTCGAACATAAGAGGGGAGCAAGCACGATTTGACTCTCAAGATCTCGTTGTGATGACTTAAGGTGTATATTGTTATATATTGTAGTAATGAAATGTTAAACCCATTTCTTTTAGAGTCTAGACATCAAAGTAAATGGAAGGGCATGTTTGAACAAAGTTTGACGCTGTCGGAGCAATGGCAGTAGTGTGATAAGGTATATAAATAAATTTTATAATAGTAACCCTTTCCCTTTCATGATTGTCCATCGGAGTACTGAGAGAGGAGTGAAAATTCAGAGTACAATAACCTGGGTATTATATTGTCCCAGATGTATTTTATAATATTAAATGTTACTCTTTCATGATTCGCCATCGAAGTAAAGAGAGAGGAGAAAAATGTTTGGAGTGTGGAGGCCTATGGAATTTTAAATATTACAACATATTATATATTAATATTAAGACCCTTTCAAAGTTGGATCATCAGAGTAAAAGGAAGAAAGCACTTGAATGAAGTGAAAAGATTTCGGAGCAATGGCATAAACATTATAATGTTTTTAAATATAATAGAATACTATACACATCCCTTTTCAGAGTTGACTACTGTAGGAAAGAGAGGGGAGCACACGATCATAATGCAATGGCCTTAGTA
>SNQJ01S0024403.1:53641-80313 GCA_010110895.2 Picea sitchensis
GAAGTTATAGCTACCTTTGGAAGTAATTACTTCCCTTGAACAATAACTATTGATTATTTCTCATATATTGTGCATGGTGTATTGTGGTGTATTGGTGTAACTCTTATACTATTGTTTATTTCTCATTGGATGTAATTGAATGGTTTAAGTATAATTTGAAAAGGTTTGTAAATTGTACTTGATACTAATTCACCCCCTTCTTAGTATCAACAATTGGTATTAGAGCAGGTTGCCTTCAGAACAATTTAACCACTAGAAGGAAAATCCTGAGCAGAGATGGATGACCATGAGAACATTTCAAATGGGATTCAAAAATTTGATGGAAGAAATTATGCATACTGGAGTGATAGAGTGAAAACTTACCTAACATCTTTGGGAGTAGGCATTTGGTGCTCAGTTGTAAATGGCTATGAAATCCCAAATAATGCTCCAACCGATCCAAATGAGAAGAAGCTTATGAGTTGTAATTCAAAAGCTAGACATGTTATTCTAGCAGCATTGGCACCAACCATTGCTAGCAAAGCGATGGGCTGCAAAACTACTAAGGAGGTATGGGACAAACTCAAGAGCATCTACGAAGGTTATCCAAAAGTTAAGCATGTCAAGCTTCAATGACATAGAGCAGAATTTGAAAAATTGAAGATGAATGAAAGGGAAGATATTGCAACCTGTTTTCTTAGAGTTGATGAAGTTGTTAATGCTATCAGAGGACTAGGTGAAGAGCTCAATGAATCCTTGGTTTTACAAAAAGTGTTGAGATCACTTCTCTTGAATTATGATGATAAGGTCTTCGCCATTGAAGAAACTAGGGACTTGACCAAAATGACAATGGATGAATTACATGGGTCTCTTATAGCATATGAAATGAGAACAAGTATAGAAAGTGACCAGCCAAACAATGAAGAAGCCTTTAAAGCCATAAATAATACAAAAGACAAGGATAATGACCTTGATGAAGAAATAGCAAATTTCGTAAGAAGGTTCCAGAAGGGAAGTGGAAGATACAAAGGTAAGTCTCCTCTCAAATGCTTTAACTGTGGTAGAATAGGAAATATTGTTGAAAACTTCTACTATAAAAAGAGAAGTCTCAACAATAAAAAGAGCTTCTACTCCAAGGATGATGACATCTCTTCAGATGAGAGTGATGAAGAAGATAATGATGGAGGAGAATTCCTCTTCATAACCCAAGAAACCTAGGATGATGATCACAAGAATTCTAAAGAAGAATAAATCATTTGTGAAGAATATTCAGATGAAGAAACCAACCTTGATTCCTTTTGGGGTTACAAAGGCAATGCAGAGAGTGACACATGGACATGTACAAGAATCGTCAAAGGAATCACAGATCATGGTATTCTTGATGCAGTATTGTTGATCAGTTGATCAGTGTTCTGGTAGAGCAGAAACATCCATAGCAAAAGAAGATAGCAGTGGTAGCATATTGTTCACAATGATTACACGACATCTTGCAGAGAAGAAAGGGAGACATATACCCACAAGGGGAGTTATTATTTTTCCCTTGATTGGTTACAACAGGTACAGTTTGAGGAGGAGGCATATCGACAAGAGGATTTAACCTTTGGTCAAAGAGAGAGTAATCACAGGCATGAAGACAGGGGGAGCAACCAAAAAGACAATACATACAGGGGGAGAAACCTCAAGGAGAGTTCAGTAAGGGGGAGCAACCCCAAGGAGAGATACCCTTTGCCATTGATGTCAAAGGGGGAGAGATATAAACATTGATGAGGAGTATGAGCATGAGTGTTATCATGAATAAGTGTTCCTATCAATGTTGGTGTTGCCATCAATGTTAAAGGGGGAGATTGTTAGACAGTTGGTTTAGATTGATGGACAGTTGGATAGTTGGTTTTCATTGATGTCAACCCTTGGAGAGTGATATTGTAGATTGATGACAACCCCTAGAGATTGATGTCAACCCTTGAGTATGTCTGGTAGAATATTCTGGTCGCTCCATAGGTATGGGTAAGGAACCCAAGTTTGGTTGAGGAATAATGTAATGAATATCAGTTAATTTGCAAGTGAGACTATTCTAGATGGATAGTACATGTCGTGTCATTTCCGGTGATATGTGGTACGTCATGTAGTTCCTCACAGTTGAGGATATATGGCCTAGTGAAGTTGGAGAACCCTCATGAGTTATCTAGATGCCCTAGAATGTCAAAGAAGTCAAATTATTCTAGAAGTTCCTAGAAAAAGTTTACGAGTCAAAGTGGTTGTAACTAGAAGTTAATCATGAGTCAAGTTGTTGCAAAAAGAAAATAATTAAAAATAAATTAGTTGCAACTAGAAGTGGTGAGTTTACTATTTGTGGATAAAGTGGTTGTAAGTGGAAAAAGTAGTTAGAAGTGGGTTAGTCCTAAAATAAGAAAGTTGGGTAAAATAGTTAGAAGATTACCCCTAGAGGAAGCTACTTGAAGAGTATAAATAAGAGAGAAAGGGTCTCTTATTAGAAGGAATTGAGCACATTGAATATTTATTATTTTGTGAAATATTTATTGTAGGTACTCATTGATAAATCTGAAGTTATGTAAGTTTGAGGTAGCAAAGGAGGGTTGACGGAAAAAATCTCGGAGTTTCAGAAAACCCCTAGTTTTTTGAAGTTGTACATGGGCTATAGAAGGCTAGGTCACGTACATACGCAGTCCACAGAAGGCTAGGTCACGTACATACGCAGTCCACAGAAGGTCAGGTCATGTACATCCATGGGAAGTAGAAGGACAGGTCACATACATATGAAAAGGTCATGAAAACTTAAGTAGATGTTGGCGCCAGGTCCCTAAAGTCTGAAAGTAAGTTCCCAGGTCAGCATTCTATAGGTTTAGGTCAGCTACAGAAGTTTTAGTATGGTTACATGTTTGTTTTCAGATTTGATTATGATATGGTGAATGCTTGAGGCATTCTTGATATGGTTGGTCTTGTACTTGGATATGGTATAGGTTGGTTGGTTGGGTGAGTGAGAAACACTCTTATGTATGGTACAGTATTGATATACTTGTACTTAGTTGAGGGATATCTTTGTTGTATTATGATGTATGCATGAGGGACATGCATAGGTTGTTGGAGATGCTTCATTGATGACATGGTAGGGATTTGCATATGGTTGATAATATCGTATACAGTGATAGGTTATAGGATGACATGATAGAGGAAACAAATGTATGAAGGGCCAGAAGTTTTGGAGTTCCAGAAAACTAAAAACCCTAGTTTTCTGAGGTTGTACGCAGGTTGACAGAGGACATGTCGCGTATATACACAGGCTGCAAGAGGACAGCTCATGTACATACACATGTTGCAATATATACCGGTCGTGGATCTGTTGGTACAATTGGGCATATTCTTTTCTGTCTAAAAGCTTGGTCTTGTACTTGAGGGTTGGAATCCTCACATCTTAGTTGGTGTTGAGATCTGCAAGTTGGGTCTTGTATTTGAGAGTTGGTACTCTTTTGGAGTTGGTGTTGATAAACCCTAAATATTGTAGCCTTCATGTAACAACATAATACAAAAGCTTACACATATATCTGGTGCTCATTGTGTTCATTGTGATGATGGTTCATAATTATTTATTATTGATGAATGTTGTTGATATATGTTTACATACAAGCAGCTAATTGTGAATGCAAGTAATGAATGATAATGTTTGAAGTAGTTGCTAACTAAAGAAAGAAAGAATTATGAAAAGATCTTCACCCCCCTTCTCAGTGTGTTCGGTGTGTCCAACATATGTCTGTTCAAGTGGACGTTGTCAGCCATCTATCTCTCGGTACTCCATGTCTACAACCTAAGGGCCTCGAGACATCATCTCCTTAGTTATCCCCGGGAAATGGGGATAACATCTGGCTCTTACTCGGGGACATGTACTCGTCGTAGAGTGCATGAGAACCTCAACACCTCTTGTTATGTCATGTGCCTACACTGAAACATAAAACTGTAAAATCTAGGGTGGTTCTATCACCCTTCTTCCATATATATCAAAATCAAATCTAAAAAATAACAGCTAATCTAGAAAAAAAAAATAGCATTTTTTCAAAATTTTCTAAATGTGTAGTATGATGAAAGAAATATGCAAGTAGAGAAAAATGAAATATGAGATGCAGCTAAACCACTATGAGTAATCAAGATGAAAATTCAAGGAAGCAAGATGACCTACCTACTTTCCTGGGCCTGGGCCCTAAAGAAGTCAAGTGTCCTGAATGTTGGGTCGAAGAAGAGGCTCGTCTATTGGTAATGGCATATTTCTCCCTTCCAAGGTTGTAAAATAGTATTTCTCTTTCTCGGACTTTTTCTTGATGATGTAAGGGATAAGCCAAGAAATGCTATCATCATGATCATATTTAGGCTTGCCCGTCCTATTATCCCACATGAATGAAAAACTTCCTTCGTTGTATTTTATGTAAGGTATATCTTCGATTTAAGGATAAGAAGGAGGTTCTATTGATTGCATATTTAATGGATTTCTCACGTTCTTTGTTTTCTTTATCTCCTTTCTTCAATATCTAGATGGACCCTGGTTCTTTCCCTTCAAACTTTGCAAGCTTCTCCTTGTACTCATGTGTTCTTGGGAGTAGTGTATCTATGAAATCCTCATGCGCAAAAGGAAGGTACCAAGGATCATACTCGATAATATGATGAGATACATCAAATTTGCACTCACCCATGTATTCAGGACTATTGGGATCCATCAGATGCTTCTCAGCCCGCTATCGACTATATAAAATCTCAAAGGTGCCATCCCCCATGGGAATATATGCATGGGTGAGATCCATATTGAGAAAACCCCCAAGAACAACGGACCAAATTCTTGACAGAAGCATTCCCCAAGCATCTAGAACATCAATCACTACTATGTTCATAATGAGGTTGATATGAGGGAAGTCAATCAGGTAAACTTCAACATCTTCACAAAGCTCATAAACTTTAACCTTCTTGGAATCAATACCACATACATTTCCATAAGGTTGAGTTGTCTTCAAACCAAGTTGTTCCATTACTTTCAAGGACATCACATTGGTTGAGTCTCTGGATTCTAGCATACAATTGTTCAAATAAAGACCATTCATCCCCAAAGAGAGATAAAAAGGAGGGTTATTATCCTTCTGTCGGTCAAGATACATGGTATTCAAGATTATTGGAGGGTCCTCCTTTTCTACCGGTACTTTCAGTAACTTCAAGACTTCTCTTCTTACGAATGGGATCTTGCATATTTCCATAACGGGGACTGTCATATTCAACTTTCCAAACATAGTTGACACATCTATATTCAATTGAATCTCCTCTTCTATCAAAGTTGGTTTTGGAAGTAAGTCATCAACTAGAGGTGGGGGTGGTGGGACCACCCTCTTTGCATATGGAAGAGGAACTTCCACTTCTGGTTGAAGTGGAGTGGAAGGTTGTTGCAGAGGAGCTGAATCCCTGTTTCTTCTTGCATACATCAAAACTTCCTTTTTTTCTCAATTCCTTTCTTTGATCCTCTGTTAATTGATTCAACACTCTAAGTCATCCTTCTCTAGCTCCTCTTTTTCTGACTTCATTAATATGTTCCTGAGTGATATCTTCCTCTCGTAAGTTGCAAATCATGTCGATGAAATTTATACCATCAAAGGAGTCTTCATCACGTTGGGGAAACTCATCCTCTCGATGAGGTTTTTGGCAAGGAGAACACCATGGTGTCTCTTCATTGTTGACCATCCCAACCAAGTTCAAAGTGTCAGGAGCCTCTGCCTCTTGTTGAGGCCTTGGATTCCAACCTGTGGCATCTCTCTGTTGTCTAGTAAACTGAGGTCTGGAGGCAGACTAATTTCTTTCTACAGTGGTCAATCAACCCATGATCTGATTCTGAGCTTGGACAAACCGAGTACTCATCTGGTCTATCTTATGAGTCAAGAGAGCAATTGGATCCGGTGTATTGCTACTAGAAGCTTTGGTCTTTGCTTTTGTCTTGACATGAAAATACTAAAAAGGGTCAACCTTCGAGTCAAGAAGGTTCTATTCAATCTTTGCGTTATACTCTTTGGATTGTGCCAAACTGGTGGGATTCATATCTTTCAAGATGAAACAGAACTGCCCATCAAAAGCATTCATATAGAGGAGACAAACAACTGCATCAGTAGGACGTAGATCCATCGGGATTTGGTTGTATAATCTATCAAACATGTTGTCAAATTCACTGACTCTTTCATTCTCTTTCTTCTTTATCTGATTGAACTAAGCTACAAGCATTTTATTGTCCTTCTTCGTTGTCCATTTTTTCTTGAAAAACTTAGCGAAATATTCATAAGATGCTACGTGGTTATCAAGAAGGCCCCTGAACCATCTTTGGGAATATTCAGCCAGTGATGAAGCTAGCAACTTCATTGCTACATCCTCATGTTCTACTTATGCATTCTCCATATATCGGCCCATGGCATAGAGATTATCGTCAATTGTGATCACATTATTCCCGGGGAACTTTGGAAACCATTTATGAGACTCTTTTGGAACGGAATTGGGATATCCAGGGATGGTGGCCATGTTCAGGGTTTGTAGAGGTTTTTTACCCAAGGGTGAGCCATTGGAGCAAGGAAAGGGTAACTTGGAAAAGGGTTTTGAAAATGGGAGATTTGAGAGGATGCCTTCTTCGAAAAACCTTTGAAGGCTTCAATCTTCCTGGGGAAAATGTATTAAGAGAAGGTGGATTCTGGGATGGTGGAGTCACCAGATGAGCTTCAAGAATAGATCATCGGGGGTGGAAGTGGAACATCCTTCAAGTGGAGTCGTCATGCAAGCTAGAGGTAAAGGCTTTGGGATGATAGCTTTCCAAAGTGTCATTGGGGCATGAAAGGGGATTCAAAACTTCCCTGGCAGTGGTGTCAAAATGTTATCGCACAAACTATAGGTTGGGAAAATCTAGACCCAATCCACAAGATGGCGATAACTGTGGGAGAGTCTACCCACTGTCACCTTAGATAAACCCGCCCCTTACTTTAGTAAAGGACAAATCCAACACAAGGGGGTAATCTCAGGTGACCCTAAGGGGAAATGAGATGGAAAGTGAGGTTATCGAAGTGAATCCCATATAGGTCAAATTACTAAGTGGAGGATGGCTCATAAATGAGTTTTGGAGATGATAAATGGTTTTCAAGTGCTTGAGTACTTGTGGAAGATTATTGTACCTGCCCGAGACACAAGAAAATGCAAGATACAAGCCCAATAATCTAATGGAAAACAAAGTGAATATTTTGTTCCAATTAGCAGAAGTATATAATGATTTAAATATGCAATTAAATTATAAGAAGAGCTGCTAAACAAGTTACTAAAAGTCCAAGAAATTATTCAAGAGACTAGCTAGCAATTACTAGTGTAACTCAAGTATGATAGCACAACACTTTAGCAACAATTAAAGGTTGTTAGATACAAGTATTGAAGATGTATTATTTTAGCCTTATGTCTATAGAAAATAATTTCTATAGAAGAAAATTCCAACCACCGAAACTTGCAAGTAAACCATCCAAAAGAAGCACAAGAACTAGTAGATTAATTTGCTAGATTTCTGGCAAACTTTGACTGTTAGAAAATGAGTAATTTTAAAAGTTATGAAGAGTTATGTTGCAGCCATAATGGCTGTCACATAAATTTATTACAGCAGCAATAAATCCTTGGAGAATCAAGACACCCTAGTGGCCTTGTCTAGCCTTAAGCATGTAGAAAAGATTCCAATTTAAATAATTTCAATATCTTGTGAGTCTACGTATCCCAATGCAATGATTTTATTTCTCCAATGCAAGAGATTAGTGATTTTAACTATTTGGTTATGGAGTCTTTTAAATGAAAGAGCTATTTGTGATACTTTCTTGGGGGTGTAAGCCCTTTTACTCCCCAAGGCAAGCAATACTAGCTAGGAAAAATCTAGGGGGGTGTAACCCCTCTTACTTCTCCTAGTATTCCTTTGTGAAACAAATTATTCCAAGACAATTATGATGGGATTAATGGAGTTTTACTCCCTTATACTCCCAAAAATCTTAACAAATTAACCTTGCAACCAAGAAAAGAAGAAATAACAAGAGATATTCCTTACCTAGTCCAAGCATTAACAATATAAACTCCTTTTAACCAAGATAATTCCACCATAAAAGAAAGAAATAGCCTCCAAGAAAGATAACACCTGACTTCTTCATCCAGTAGCCAAGAAAAATCATCACAAGAGATAGTACCAAAGAGAGATAGGTAAAATTTTCCAAATAGGGCGCAAATTTCAGCCAAGGAGCCTTTCTCCAAGTGAGAATGCTATGATAAAAATGAAATGAAATGACTCTTATTTATCCAAATCCTCCTAAAAGTGTTTGTCCACTTAACTTTAGGGTAAACCACAAATTAAGGGGTCAACAACCTTTACTTTTCCCCTTTACAAATTTAATTCAAATTTAATTTTTTTTAAATGCACATAAGAAACCCTAAAAGATGGCGTTATTCTTCTATAGGTTAGCATCAAGGCACTTTGAGAAAGTCGTTTGGATTGAAGGAGATTTTCTAGGCCTCCAAAGTTCATACGTACTCAATCCAAGGGATCCTCTCATCAAAACATGCCAAGTGTCCATCATCACCACCAAACCCTATCCCTAGGGTGACGTCAAGCCCTCCAAGTGTGACGTTTTGGCCTCAAGGAGAAAAACGTTGGGCTAGTAAAGCGATAGAATAGATCCTCCAAGGTGTCTCTCAAGCCTCCAAAATATATCATCATAATTCGATGTGTGGGCCATGGTATCCAACCTGTGGGATTCAAGCCGTAAGGAATCCTAAGCTAGGCTTTTTCTTCCAAAATAGCCCACCAACTAGGTCCACCAAAGACAATGAATACGCCCTCCAAGGATCTCAAGTCAAATGCATCATGATAAGGAAATAAAATAAATAAAAGAGCCACCTAACCATGTGCATCAAAAACCACCTCATCAAACTAAAAAAAAATTCAAAGACCCTATGCAATTTGCCAAGTTTAGGTAAGGGAGGCTTGACAAGGTGTCATATTAGGTGAATCATTCCCTAAGTCAAGGAGTGTTTCCCAGGTAATCCCCTCTCTAAGTCATGTGGAGAAGATGATATGGATGGGGGAAAGACTTTTGGGAATGGGTTTCGTGACATACAAGGGATTGTAGTGTCTAATTTATGGGTGCCTTTGTAGAGGGTGTGTTGCACCTTCGTTTTCAATGCATCCTTTTTCCAAGACCATTTAATGTCATTGATTGATTAAGGTCTAAACATTGGGTACTCCCTATCGGTTAATCGATTATCTTGGGGGGAAGTACCACAAAATCACTTGAAGCTAGAGGTACACAGAGTGCCATATGCATGGAAATAAAGGGACACCGCATGTGTGTACACACCTCAACAAGTGGGATATTTATATATTGTGAATTTTCTTTTGCAGATATTTGATTTCTTAAGAGAAGCATTTCATCATTCTCAATACCTGTTTGGGAGATCATCTAGAAGGTTCATAATATAGATTTATATTTTTCCAACTACATTCCCTCTGGGCCTTCATCCCCTTCTTCCCACGAAATGAGGGACAATCCCTTCTTGGGTAAGTACACTCAAAAATCCCTAAAGATGGGGAGATGAGGGGATGAAGTGTGGAAAGTGGAAAGTATGGTATTGAATGGTACGATGACCTATAAAGGGGACCTCCAAGTAGAAAACCTATCCCCAAGGGTGACCACTTACTAGGGCGCAATGTCAACCACCAAGGTGAAACAGGGAAAATAGCATAATTTCCAAGAAGACATTACATAATCAAAATAAATTTTAAATGCAACAAACTCAGATGCCTCAAATATTGAAATGACACTCACCATGATACATGGCTTGTGCCTCATGGAGCAAGACCCGATGTCTTCTAGAAGCAAGGTGATGTCGTGGATACCCTCATGATGAACCTCAGATCTATGGTGGTGAGGCAGGCCTTTGTCTATGCAAGTGGACGATGTTAGCCATGTGTCTCTCACTGCTCTATGTCTGCAACCTGAGGGCCTCGAGACATCATCTCCTTAGTTATCCCTAGGAAATGGGGATAACAATAATGAAATTATTATTAGAAGAGACGTTAAATTTGATGAAAATCTCTTGGCCTACAAGCCTAATTCAACGTTTGTGCCATCTATGGCTTGCAATCGATCTTCGATGTTTGTGCCTTCTTATGTTCCTATTATGGTTTATTATTCTTCAGATGATGATAGTGAGGATGAAAATCCACCTCTTTTTTCTCACCTTCATCTGGATGAGTCCATTGAACCTGAACCTGCACCAACACCACCGCTTTCTAGATGGGTTCGTTCAACATTAGAAATAGTTGGTGATATTGTGGGTGATCGTTCATATCACCATCGCACTTGTTCATAGTTCCATTGATCCTCTTTTTTTTTGGCTCAAGTTTCAAAGACTCGTGATCTAAAGAAATTTGTAAAATATTTAGGTCATACAGATTGGGATACAGTAATGAATGAAGAGTATCGCTCTTTAATGGAAAACGATACTTGGGATCTTGTACCTCTTCTGAAAGGAAGAAAACTTGTCATATTTAAATGGGTATATAGAACTAAGTATGCATCATATGGAAGTGTTGAAAGACATAACGCTTGGTTAGTTACTAAAGTATTTTCCCAAGTTGAAGGAATTGACTTTAATGAAATATTTTCCCCTATAGCCAAAATGAATTCCATATGCCTTGTTCTAGCCCTTGCAAACTCACTTAAATGGGAGGTCCATTAGATGGATGTCAAATTCACCTTACTGCATGGGGATTTGAATTAATAATTATACATGGAACAACCTCCTATTTATGTCCAAAATGACCCTAGCCTTGTTTGTCGCCTTAATAAATCTCTTTATGGTCTTAAGAAAGCTCCCCAAGCTTAGTATGAGAAAATGGACAACTTTCTTGTTGATATCAGCTTTTCTAGATGTCATTTTGATCCTAATGTATGTACCAAGAAAGTAAGTCATCTCATAATACTTGTTCTTTATGTTGATGATCTTATCCTCACTGATAGTGACCCTAAACTTTTAAACCATGAGAAAAATAACCTTAAGAAGAAAATTGAAATGACTGACTTAGGCTATTTTCACTATTTCCTTGGCCTCCAAGTTTTGAAAACCAAGAAAGGAATTTTTATTTCCCAGTCCAAGTATGCTTGTGACCTTCTTCATCGCTTTCACTTGGAAGATTTAAAACCAGCCCCTTCTCCCTTCTAGTTTGGAGTCAAACTTGTTTCCACCTGCACTTTTCCCAAAGTTGATGCCACTTTGTGTCATCAATTAGTTGGTAGCTTATTATACTTGACTCATGGTCATGCTAATATTTCCTTTGTTGTTGGTCTTGTTGCCCAGTATGTGAAAAAACCCCATGAAATTCATTGGAAAACAGCTAAAAGGATACTTAGATATGTTCAGGGAACAGTTCAGTTCGATATACATTATAGTTCAAGGGGGACTCATTTATTGGTTGGTTTCAGTGATTCAGGTTGATCTGATGACCCTGATGATCGAAAGTCTATTGCAGGTTATGTTTTCAACCTTGGTTCAAGACCTGTCACTTGGGCCTATAAGAAACAATAGACTATTTTTCTTTCTTCAGCAAAAGCAAAGTACCGAGCAATGGTTAATGCAAGTCAGGAAGCCTTGTGGCTTCAACACCAACATTTGACTAGCCTTTGGTGAAACAATTAGAGTACCATCAATCTCACCAAAGAACCAGTTCAACATTAGCGCAACAAACACGTCGAGCTTGACAGGCACTTCATAAGAAAACTCATTCATGATCGATTTATTGAAGTGCTCTTTTTCCCTACAGAAGATCAAGTTGCAAACATTTTCACAAAGTCTCTTACGGAAGTGAAGTTCTCCAAACTTCAATCTATATTAGGAGTTTAGGAAGTTGTCATTAAGTGGGGGATAGGCTCTAATGCCTCCTTCCTTCTCCTATTGTGTCACTTTTGTAAATACTTCAATCATATCCCAAGTTGTTCTTAAGGGGGGATGTTAGGATATTTATACACTTAGGAGTTAGTTAATATCAACATGGTCTAATGTGTCGTTAGGTAAAAGTGTGTTTCTTTAGTATGCATTTGTAGTTAGGTAATCCGACGGTCACAATATGTTCCTAACATAGAGTGATCTTACGGTTCATATTCTCCTCATCTTAACGACTATATTGATATGTGGCTTAACACTCGATTGATCCATATATCTATTTAAAGAGCATGGAGGGTGATTTGTTGATGATTGATTGTGAGAAACTCTCTTGTAAATATCTCTCTATATTTTTCTTTTGCATTAATAAATTGATCCAAGTGGCGATGTTGGTTGGGGTCGTGGATATTTCCCCGTAGGGGTTTTACCACAACAAAACATCAGTGTGTTGATATTTGATCTGATTGTGTGAGTGGTTACTGAAGGTGTTTGTCCTCTGTTGGAATACCTCTATTGTCGAATAGTTGAAGCCTATCGATAAATAGGATTAATTGACCAATCTGTGCTTGCCAACCATTGTAATTAGTTCTGTGAGGGACACACTCATGGGATAAGTCCTTATCACCCAGATGAGTTTTAAATGCCAATAATAAATTGACACGTAGTCACAGGGAACCCACCCCGAGGCTTATCAAAAACATATGCATCGAAGTAAGACCAATCAGAAAGGGCTTCATCATAGTTGATCTTATCAAAGTGAAAATCCTTCTAACAGTAATGATTCCAATAAATCACTTTCTGATAGTGCTATCAAAAAGATTCTTTTGGAATAGAAATTAGAGTTATTCATCTATGTTTTTCGAGGAGAAAATTCTTGGTGGGTAATAGACCGATGACTCTTAGGCATGATTAGATAAGTGAAGATTCACTTTCAGGTTCATTATGACTAAAAATTTTGTCTTTTCAGACAAGGATCAATTGAAAAAAAGTGAAAGAGCAATCAAGTAAGTAGTGATAGAGTACCTTTCCAAAATTTTGATTGAGGGTACCCATTGAAATTCTCTAATTCAGAAAATTTTAGTGGGTAGTTGTGGAGGCACAACATAGTCCTTCACTACATGTCCCACTTTGTGACAATGAACACAATGAAACAGAACATTTACATAATCCAGAACTTGTGTGTAGCTACACTCTCCCAATATCAAATAAATGGATTCATAGAGACCCTTCCTAGGGACTAAATCAACCAGAATCTAAGAAACAATGTGAACACCATAGGTTTTATACCTGTCACTCGAAGAAATGAAGGATCCCAAAACATTACTAGTAGCCTTGAGTCCACTATCAGTCCAAAACACAATGGGTAAGTTTGGAATCTTTATCCAAGTCGGCCAGCTCAAAAACGTCTCCTCATTGGCATTGAATAAAGGATGTCAGGGCTTGGTGGAAAACAAATGTCTTCCAAGATAACAATGACCTGTAAGAATATTAGAAACATTCAATTTCTCACAAAATACAATACCAATCCATTCCCTAGACAACATATGGAAGGTTGGGATATACCCAAGCATCGAGTTCTAAGTTTCATCTAGCCAAGGCCCTATCGTTGTAATTGAAACCCTTCTTCCATAGAATTTACCAACTAGTTCAAACCTGTCAAGAGATGCAATCTACATCACCCTCAAATCCTTTCCCACTATCAAGGAGATACCACCACCCCTCAACTTCACTATATTACGGGTTTTAGAACCCGATTTGGAAGGAAATGGATGATCCAGGGGATCAAATTTTGCTCAAAAATAAAAGTGCTCATAATTGCTTCAAAACAGACACGTGTGTAGGCCTCGTCATCAAAAACCCAACGCAACTTGAATGGGCTCAAACAGACATCGTATGAGAAAGATATCGCGTTCTATTCATTTTTCCAAACATGCAAAAATTTGTTGACTGTACAGTCCATACGAACGTACAGTGGTGATGTTGCAAGGTACAGACCCACACATGGTAGGTGACGTGGCAGAGTGTTGAGTTGGCATGGGCTGACGTGGAAATTTTGTACAGGCTCGGTGGTAGACAAGTGGATGAATCCAGTTTTGACAACTGTCATTTTATTGGGCCAATGTTATGGTGCCACGTGGCCTAGTCGTGGGCTGCCACGTGGCACCCCTCTAGTTTGTTGGAAGTTGGAAAAAATTTATATGACCCCACAGGAGTCAAACCCACGACCTCTAGGTGAGGGTAAATATTTGGCAGGGCCGAGCTACCATCCCTCCCATGGTGTTTCTTAACCCATAGCGTTTGAATTAATTATTTGAATTAAAACGAATGTGAAATTGGCAGAGTAAAGGGTCGGGGCTAGGCCCCAACCCCCGATCCATATCACAATACATATGACCCATTTCCATAACTTTTGGCATGCGGATCATTTTAAATGGAGTTTAAACCCCCATTCACCACACGTTTTCGTGTTACTCTACCATGTGACCACAACGTTGGCGCGGGGTTGATACCTGGTGCTTAGCCCGAAAGGTGCGGGCTATATGCCATATGGCCATACCATTTTCTCGACCCTTTACACTTGGCGCGCACACAGAATTTTTACAACAAAGGTTATAGCCGCGGTCACTTGTGTTTTACCATATGACCATACACCAGGCATGGAGGGAGCTAGCTACTGGAGCACGCGACCATTAGGTCGTTGGCCACATGGGGCCATACGACCGAGTTCTCCGCCGGGAAAAGGGGCCAGCGCACTAACGGTCCTACAATTTTGCCCATTTTTCAGGAACCATTGTGTGTGTTGGGTTTTGGTGCGGAAAACACACAGAGACTGAGTTAGTCTATTAGTGGGTACGTTTTGGCGAGCAGGTACAACAATCTTGATGGGGGAAACTTCTACGAGGTGTAACTTCTTCATTTTTTGGCCAAACCAGGTGCCGAAAAAGACCATCTAGGGGGTTTTAGACGTTTTGAATCCATTGGAGCCATCTATTTTGTATTCAGAGCACTGTAAGAGAACTTTCTAAGCATAATTAAAATGATCCAAGGGAAGTTGGACCAAGAGATGTAGTCCAAGAGAGGGGTGAACTCCTTTATCATTTGTTGTGTTATGTGTTCATTTTTTATGGTTTTTATATGTCTGATATGATTCTCATGATTAAGTAAAACTCATTGAACTTATGTGTTAGTAACTTGATCGAATTACCCAAACACATACCATTTTTACACTTGCAATTTAAAAGAGACAAGTCTTCTTCATTTTAAAGATCTATTGGAAACAAATCCATTCCATTTTCAGATCAATGGACTATGAGGGATTCTTTATGCTACAACATTCTTCGCTATCCCTCCAATGGAACCCACGACTAGATTACCTACATGTACCCCAACACGCACATCATCTCCCTTGGAAAACTCTGAATCCTCCCCCTGAATAGCATGAAGTGGAGACTGAATGAAGCCCACAACAATACCATGCAATTAGAGTTCGTCACCCAATAACGATTGCAATTGATCTTGAACCAAGGTGGGAGAATCTTGAGTTATCCCTTGTCCAACTATCCCGCAGGAATCAATTGAATGCATTGTACTCGGGGCCTCTAAAGACTTTGCTTGGCCCCTTGAGAACCCCACCTCTGACAAACAATCACGGGATATGTTAATGCTTGGGTTGGAAAAAATTTGGTCCTCGGAAAGGGTGTCTTCATAATAGTCTACAATTGGACAATAGTTGTCCATTGTACTATCCGGTAAGAACCCCAACACCCAGAGCTAGACTCTAAACCAACTAGTTACCACCATTCTCCTAGAACTAAGGTTTGGGTTCAAAGAGCTCATCCCAATTCTAAACACACACACATATACATACATACATATACATATATATAATTATTACTAATTATTAATATTAAATTAATTTAATAATATTATTAATAATTAAATTAATAATATTAGTAATTAATATTTTTTCCCATAGAAAAAAAGTGTTTATATTTCATAATCAGAAATATACATGTTACAATCTTTCACTTCAACCTTTGTAGGCCTTCAAACAAAAATTTTTGATCCAAAATAACCTGTCTCCCTTCTATACATTGTTTCTTTTTCATTCTTTACAAAACTTTACAGTCCGCAACTATCTCTTCATTGAAACAAAATACAAAAAAGAAAAAACTTTAGTATACGCCAACTAAAGGAGGAACTCCATAGCTTCAGTTTCCATCCCGTCAAAGTACTCATAATACCCAAAGGCTCCTCTCTGTAACTGAAGTGATTCCTTAGAAATCTCATCCGCCTTGACATTGAGTTCTCTCAAAACATGATGAAAATAAAGCCATTCAAAAGATGGAAAGGCCAGCTTGATGTCTCGCAGTATATTTTCCATATTAACAATTTGGATTTTTAGTTTTCCTTGTGCCCATTCGATTTCCAATTTGGAGTCCCCCATAACCTGTAAATTTTTAGTGTCTTTCTACCTTGCCATCTCCAAAAGGGTCGACATAGAAATTAGCTCTGCCCTGTTATTCGACCCCTAACCTGGGGCATATCTGATGTAAATGTAATGATTCTTATTAATGAACAAAAAAAATCCAACTACGCACGAAGGAGGGTACCCCTGACTGACCTTGTCAAAATATCCCCATGGGATATCGTAGTCTAAGGAGGGAAGAATAGGAGTGCATTGCTTATAGGCTTTGGGATCTTTAAACTCAACAACATGGTTAAGCGTAATCATTGCAACAACCTCCAAGGGGATCCTTTTATCTTTAAAAAATGTTGAGTTGTGGGCCCACCATAAGTTTGAAATCAGCATACTTGGTAGACCCGAATAAATCTTCACTGCCCTGTCTTGGACCCATACCATATAGCATTCTTCCAGAATTTCCTTGTTCCATTCAGCCCTGGATTTTAATTTTTCCTTGACAATCTTTGCAACCTGGCATGCATAGGGACAAAAGAAAAAAATATGAGAAACCAATTCCTTGTTAATAAAGCAAAGTGTGCATCAATTATGGTCGCACCATCCCCTTTTCACACCATTATCCCAAGTCAAAAGTTTGTTATTCATGGCAATCCATAGAGTAATTTTGCATCTTAAAGGAGCTTTGATTTTCCATAACGTTTTCCACCACCATTTGGGCTGGACTTGGAGTCTTTCTTCTTTCGATGCTTGTATCCAAGTTTCGTTGTGAAGGACCCTTCCTCCTATTTATAGGACCAATATAGAGTGTCTGAGGACTCATCATCCAAAAGGGTGAAGTTTTCACACAACCTCGAAATATAGGAGTCTCGTTCTACTTGAAAATCTTATGGTAATCCTAAGGAGACTGAATCTCACCACCCTAGGCTTCCTTGAAGCTGAGATTCCCCTAAATGGATATCATGTAAGTGGAAAAGGTTGAGGTCATTGATAAACTAGACAAATGGTTCTGAAATCCTAAAATTGTCCCCTGCTCCAAGCCAAGGGTCCACTCATAATCTTACGCTTCTTCCATTACCAATTTTCCAAACAATCCAATTTACAACTAGAGGGAAGGCTTCCACTAAGGATTTCCACACGATAGAACCCTTGGAGGATTTCACGGGTAGAAGAAACCATTCCAATATAGATAAACAAGCAAAATATTTTGAGTGAAGAACTCTTGACCAAAGGGAATTCCCTTGTGAAAGGCACCAAAGGTTACAACCTACTAATGCACATGCAAAGGGACAAATATCATTGAGTCCCAAACCCCCAAGGTTTTTTGGCACAACGATGGAGGACCAGCTAGCCAAATGGATACCCCCAATGTAATTATGGCCAACCCACATATATCTATAGCTTAGCCTCCTTAATTTATCCAGAATTCCTTTGGGAATGGCCACTATGGAGTTCCAATAGATGGGGATACCTTCCAACACTGATTTAAGCAGTACTAAGCATCCTCCTCAGGACAGGGTTATATTGACCCATGAGGATATCCTTGCTTCCACTTTTCGAATGAGGCATCCCCGATCCTTTTTTTTGTACCGATCAGGTTTCAAAAATAATCCCAAATATTTAAAACCTTCTTCTAGGCCTTTCATATGTGCCGGGAAAATGTTCAAGAAAGCGTTTGATTCTGCTTCTGAACAATTGTTAAGAACAAATAAATATTTATACGGATTGATCATCATCCTCGTTGATTTGAAATATGAATCTGGGATTATTTTGAGGTTTGACATGTCTGGATAGGATCTGTACACGCTGCAAAGGTCATCGTCTACAAAAAGGGATGAGATACCCTCTTTGATTCTAAAACCATTATACCTAATTGACCATTGGAACATGCTTATTTTATCCATTTTATTAGAGCTTCTGCTATGAGGAGGAATAAGAAGGGGGAAAGGGGAAAGCCTTGGTGTATCCCCCTTGAAGCTCTGAAAAATATGTAGGGGGATCAATTGATCAAGACTGTGAAAGACTCACTTTGAAGGCAACCTATTCTCCAATTCATTGTTTTTGTGCGCATGCCCATTTGTAAAAGAACCAGCCTTAAGAATGTCAAGTTGACCCTGTCATATGCTTTTGATAGGTCCAATTTTAAAATAGTTACTTTTAGATTGTTATTTTTTACCGAGTGAAGGGCCTCTTGCACAATTTGTTGATTAATTGGGTTGGTTGTCATTGATGTCAACCCTTAAAGAAAGTACGGTAGCGAATTCTAGTAGCACAAAGGTTTGGGTAATGAACCCAAGTTTGTTTGATGGATAATGGTATGAGTTTTGATATATTTGTAGGTAATACTATTCTATATGGATAGTACATGTCATTCCATTTTCGATGGTATGTGGAACGTCACATAACTCCTCGCGTTTAGAGAGTTATGGCCATGTGAAGTTGGAGAATCATCATGAGTCATCTAGAAGCCCCAAAAGGTCAAAGTAGTCAAAGTGGTTGCAAAGAAGAAATTATTTAAGTAATAAAGTGAAGTGATGAGCTTACTATAAGTCAAAGTGGATACAAAATCAATTATTTAAATAATAAAATTAATGGAGACATTACTAAGTGGACAAGTGGTTAGAAGTGGGTTAGCCCTAAAATAAGGAAAGTGGGTTAAGATGGTTAGAAGGTAATTTAAATAATAAAGTGAAGTGATGAGTGTACTATAAGTCAAAGTGGATACAAAAGAAATTATTTAAATAATAAAGCTAATGGAGAAATTACTAAGTGGACAAGTGGTTAGAAGTGGGTTAGCCCTAAAATAAGGAAAGTGGGTTAAGATGGTTATAATGTAACCCCTTGAGGAAGTTACATGAAAGTATAAATAAGAGGCAAGGCTCTCTCATTTTAATCACACTTGAGCATATTGAATATCTACAAGTGATTGAGGTAACCAAAATATATCTAAGCCTAATTTCAGAGGGAAGGTGAAGTAAAGAAGGCTGAAATTCAAGGGAGGGTAAATTCTTTTGATGATGCTTTCTAAGATATGTTATTTACAGGTCATCTCACCATTTTCGCAATAAATTTTTTTCTAAAATGATTCAGAATGTGAAATTGGGAGGCCGTTGAGGAAACATATCCAAGTAGCTGTGATAAAAATTTCAGCTTGTGGTTCATTGTATTTTTGGAGTTACACTCCGTGGAAAATAGGGCTTGTGGCTAGTCCTGAAACTAGTCTAAAACAGGTGTTTCAGGTAAAAAAGTCATAACTTCTTCATAAAATATCCAAAATCAATATGAATAAATGTATTGGTTATATTACATTCTATAGTATTTTGTGTATAATTTTCCCATCCATACAACAAATATTTTGTGCAGGGCACTATTGGCCCTTGGTTATGGATTGAGGAAGAAAGAAAAGATTAAGGAAGAGGAAAGACGAAGTACGAAGAGCACAGAAGGCACACAGACTGAGGATGGGTTGAAGTGGTCAAAGAAGCAGAAGAAGAAGAAGAAGGAGCGAAGTAAAGGAAAGAAAGTCGTTGAACAAGAAGATTGAGGAAGACAGATTAGCAAAGAAGATAGATCGTGGACAACTCAGCAAGCGGAAAAAGAGACTAATGGATGTGTTGGAGCCGCCTTTGTTTTTTCACCTCGCGCAATTTTCAACGTTCGATGCTTAAGATTTAAAGTTGTTTTTTCTTTTCCTTCCGAAATCATAAGACTCTTAAATCTTGTCTTCTCAATGGCAATACTTTTTAACTTCCAAAAGGAAAGATCCATTTTTCGCCAATATGTTTGTCTTTTTGTTTTATTTTGAAATATCGCAAGTTGGACACTTTGATTATTGAATTCTCAAATCCCGAGTCGCGAAACTGCGAACTCATTTTTCAAATTTTTCACCCAAGGCAATTGACTATGGTAAAACCTTTAACCCTTGATTAGACATCGTCGGTATTTTGCGCCTCGGCACTCGTAGAACCCAAGATTTTGTTCTTACAGCCCCGACAGCCGAGAACGCGATGACTTTTCTGAGAACCTTGGTCGAGAACTAAAGGTAAAAAACTAACCTTGGTTGGTTTTGGCTCTCGGCATATCGCGACTCGGCTTTTTCCTTCATAGAGTTAAAGTGTCCAAAACCCCGATTCGCGAAGTTGCGATATAATTATCGCAAGTTTAATTAGGCGCCTAATCTAAGATTTTTCTCAGATTAATTGGGGCCTTAATTACCGCCGCATCGCAATATCGCGAGTCAAAGGGTTAAAATATGAAGAAGAAGTTCACGATGCAGTGAAAGGCGAGGAAGTTAATTAAGTCTTTAAGATTTGTAATTTTAATTTAAACGAAATTTGTCCCGCGCTTCAAGGTTGGCACGTTTCACGAGATACTTGATTACACTTCATAACCCGAGTACCTTTCAAATCCACCCAATATTAATGACATTTATGAGAAATAAGGGTAAATCTACTAAAAAATAAGATCGGATTTATTAAATAAATCTAGTTTTATTCGCGATTTGACAGGCTTTTTTTCAAAGGTACAGTATTTTTCAAATACATACGAAAGTTTCATTCTGCTCTAAAAACACTTCCCTTAAGCGTATAGAACTTACTGTTCTCCGAGGAAACTCATTCCCGCATGTATACGCAGGTCTACTCCAGAAGAGAAAACAGGCAAGCTTCAGCTATGGCGCCGAAGAGAGAAACGAAAGCAAATGTCGAGGCCGCGGCACAGGGTCCGAACAATGTTTCAGATACTTCACCTCGGACGAGTGGCTCAGTATCCACCTGGTCGTCTATTTCAAATATTCTACAATCCGGGCTGATTAACTGTTCAGATTCTGATGACGATAACCTTGATATCGTGAAAGACGACATGAACACAAAGTACAAGGCAATTGTTCAGTCGGGAATGCACCTGGTTGCAACCAGACCTCGGTTGCTCCCATACTACGATATGATCCGATGGGCATTGGATCACGTCGACCTGCCCTCCAGAACTATCTTAAGTGACCTACGGGCCATGGTCGGGACTTTTAGACCTGAACATATCCAGTCTATGTACAAGCTCCTAGCAACTTCTGAATGTACATATGGAAAAGAATTCCTGGCAGACTTCAAAAAGAAAGAGTGCGAAGAATTTGATAGAACCTTGCCAGGTTTGATAAAAGATTGGGTGTCATGTTCCGTGACATTCAGAGTGAATAATGAGGGCGTGTATTCAATTTCTTCGTTGGAGCCAAATTTTATGTATGTGGCAATGATGGCTTGTCGGCTTTTCGGACGGGAGGATACCGCACATTTTTACGTCCAGTGGGTACCTCTCATCTATCGGGTAGCAGAAGGTTTCTCTTTCAATTGGGCAAAAATGATCTCCGATAGTTTGTTCAACGGGATCACCGAGTACCGGGAGAAAAAAGCAGCCAAAAAGCCATCCGGATTCTTCATGTCCGCATATCTCATGGACACGATATGCTCCCTGACGCCCTTTCCTTTAATGAATTGGGCTTGGAGCCCAGCCCATGAGAAGACTGTTCATGAGTACCACGATAAGCTGTGGGAAAACAACGTGAACCAGTTTATTTATGAGATTTTTAACTGGGTGGTGGTGCCCCTGCACGTCACCATTTTTGGTCTTTTGCCACCCCGCATCTTGGACGGCATTGCCGAGAGTCTGAGCCATATTGCAGACTGGTACGTAGAAGAAGAATTCTCTTATTTGAGAGTGTTCGGAGCTGTTGTTCCTCCCTCGGCACTATGGTTGTTCATTCCCGACAAGCTGGCCTGTCGCGAAATTGCTCGGCAAACAGTAATCGGCGGAGTGAGCAAAGAGCTCAAGGCGTCATCCAAGAAGGTATGGCCATCTTTCCCTATTCGGCTAAATTCATATTCATTATTAGATTTCGGACATGCTAAGGCTGAAGCTGCAGCCTTAGAAGACTTGAGCCTAGTCTACATTGAGTACAAAAAGCATGATCCGCAGAGAATCGTAAGCACCCATTTGGGAAATTGTGGGTTAAAGAAGTTTGAGCATGAATGTTCGCCCTCGGATGATGTTTTCCGAGGGTCGAAGTCCTATTCGGAGGTGCAATTTCGAATCGGATCCCTAGCACCCGAAGATAGAGCTTCTGTTTTAAAATTTCAGGAGCATCGGAAAAGGTGCCTCCCCGTTGTGCTGGGGGGTTTGGGACTTCCTAAGGATAAAGAAAAGGAAGACGAAAGTTCTGAGGGGCAAACCTCTAACCCCGAAAAGCGTCAGGAAGGAGAGCAAGAGAAGAAGCCCGAAAAGGAAAAAAGCCCTGAACAGGAGAAAAATCCAGACAAGGAGAGGAGCCTTGAATAGGAGAAAAGTCCCGAAACAGAAAAGGAGAATACTGATCCTCCCAAGGAGCATAGTCCGGAGATGGAAATAAAAGACACAGACCCACCAAAAACTCAGAATCCGGAGACGGGAACGAAGACCTCTGATCCCCCGAAAGAGCAAGATCCACTCAGCACACCAGGGAAGGGTGCGAAGCAGATTGGGCAACCCATCGCCTCTGTCACACCCTTGCAGTCGGCACAGGGAGGCATTAGCGAAGGATGGATATTTGGTGAAGAGATGAGACCTATAAAAGCAGAGGAACTCCCTCCTAACGAATTCTTCTTCAACAAAAAGAAGAAAGTTGTGGTAAAGCGATAATTTTGTCAAGAGGGAGAGTCCACTATTAAGAAATTCAAAGTGATGACCGATGGGAGAAATAAAAAGAAGGATGAGTTTGCCACTGAAATCGCAGGAACGYTGGGAGCGTACRCAACGGMAAATYAATATTCAGTCGAAATGTTAAAAAGGCAGCTCAAAGMAAAAAATCGCCTGATCAAGACTCTTGAGGCCAGGGTGGCTTCGGCARCAGAAAGCGCGAGGASTCAAGTAAGCGGAGAAATCGAGTTGGCCCAATTGGCCAACAAGAAAGAAATTGAAGTCCTTAAGACCAAGCTGGAACAAGCAAATTCAGTAATCCGAGATGGTCGGGTACAGTCCGGCCACCAGAGGGATACGATCACGCAATTACAGGCTCAGTTAGAGGTCGCAGGAAGCAAGGTGATTGACATCGATATTGTTAAATCCCGAGCAATCGACATTCGGAGCAGGCTCTCTTCTGCTCAACAGAGTCTACTAAACATGATCGGGGAGTTTCGAAAAGATTGCTTGTTAATGAATCAGATTTCTGAGAATCTGATTGTCAAGGAAAGAAACGCAGAAGCTGCTCAGGTCATCTTCCAGGAAGCAGTGATAGCTACCAATAACAGGTTTTCAGCAGAGACCCCCGGGCTCTCCATTGCCGAACAGACTAGGGGCAATATTTTGTTAAAGAACTGGGAGCATGGTATTGCTTTAAGCAAGGAGCGGGCACAAAAAGTGACGAATTCACTTGAAGAAACCTTCAAAATCATAAATGTTGAACTAATAGGGATGGAGAGTGGAGGAGACACAGAGACGCTGAGGCAAATAAACATGGAGCGGATCTCCCTCGACATGAAAGAGAAAAATGAGAGAAATTTGATGGAAATCTCTAAAATGGACAGGGCAGGGATGGCTCAAATTGATGAGCATCTAATTCAACCCAGCACACAACTCGGCACCCTTGATATTGTTGATGCATATATGGGAAATAAACTTCCGCAACTAGCCCGAGACTGTTATTTTGTCGAAGCCAGTTGTTAGGCAGAGTCGTCACAGCTCATATCCAAATTCCTGGACAAATGTAGGATATGCACTGAGTCTATGCAGAGACAAGCACCTGGCGCGTCTTGAAAACGGAGTTGAAGAGATGGAGTGATTTGGCTCCTAACAGCTGCCAAACGGAACCGCCACAGCTTGTATTCAATTTTTCGGACAGGTGTATCATATGCACCGAGTCATGTAAAGGAAGCACCTGGCACTTTTTGTATAAATAGAACAGAGAAAGAAGAGCACAGGGGCTGGACTTTTTGGTGCTCATTGTAATAGAGTTTTCTCATGAAGGAAGTGAATACAAAGCAAATTGAAGATTCCCGATTCTGTCCCGACTGTATTTCAAGTTTGTTTGGTCATGTTCTTTGTTTCTTTTCATTTTTCTCTACACAATTAGTTTGTTTTGTTATATTCTTCGTTTCTTTTCATTTTGCTCTACATAATTGAGAGGTGTCACTATAACTTAGTGCAACTACTACTATAGTGAAGGAAGTCCATTTTTCAGTAATTGTTTCTTGTCCTTCCTCTGCTCCAGCTATCAGCGGGTGTAAGACCAGGTTACAGTTACAGAATTTTATGTTTACTTACACCAAGTCAATTATGTTCATGTCAATTTCTTCTTCAGACTGTACGTAAGTCTTTTTTCGATAGGAATTTTACGTTATTTGCAGCTAGATGTTTTTTATCTCATTCCACACTTTTTGCTAAAAATCATACAGTTACGGGAAAGGGCCTTTAGTTTGTATTTCTATTTTGTTTCTCATACGAAATTTCTCTTATCTCAACCAAATTGAAACAGCATTAAAATTTCTCGTTAAATCATTTCCATACTCATATGGTTCCTCAATGATTGTACCCACAGCAACCCAACCTAATATTCAACCCGGGATATCAGATCAAACACATATCGCGTTAAGTCTTTTCGATACGATCCTTAGAATTGCAAATACCCAGGAAGAATTAGAATGTTCATGGGCAGCCATTGAACAAGATATCACAACCCAGGAACAGTTGGAAGCCAGACAGTGTGAACGCAGAAACCTTCATTAGCTTCCTATACAGAAGGTTAATGAAATCCTTTATCAACCATTACCATAATTTCGGATGCCTTGACACTGTACTTTAAAGCCTTAAGTACAGACTCAGGAACAACATCTTTCTGGCGCCGTTGCCGGGGATCGAAGTTACAAAATCTTTTCCCTGGGAAAACGACAAACTATTTCGTAGATAGTGTTTCTCTTTGATAGTGAACATAGAGCGCACACCGTTGTAAGGCTTTTTAAGAAAAATCTTTCACTTGGCGACTCCACTGAAACACAAACTGGCGTCTGGTAAAAAGCATACCAGACAGAACCCGGCTGGCAAGCTGATTACGCCTGTTAATAACCCTGAAAAAAATTTAAGAGCGAGAAGCTCGTTTGAAGCAACCGCTTCAGTTAATAAGCCCAAAGGTCCACTTTTAAAGACTAAATCCACTTTAGAACCTCCTACTTCCGGTAGCCCTCTGTCTGATATAAAAGATCTGGAAACAGAGTACTTAAAATTTAGGAACGAGCCACATCCAACTTTCCCATCTATAAACACGGGAAAAGGTCCTTTGGAAAGATCATTATCTTTTGATATACCATCTTTTCTTCATCAGAACTTCCCAGTTTCACCTGATTCAAAAGGGTGTTTCACACCCTCATTCCCTAATCCTAAGAAAATGGCTGGCGTAGGAGGAGGTGGAGGACAACCTAATGTCCCTCCTCCCGGAGTATTTGCAAAAGTAGCGGCGAGATACGCTCCCCTAGTTTTGCCCGCTCACCTTCATGATTTACCTGATAACTACATCAAAAATCTTCCTAAGTTCACTGGGGAGGGAGATCTAACTGCAACCGAGCATATAAAATTCTTTGACCAATTCGCAATCATCTGCGGTATTGAACACGAGGATGTCTATTCAAGACTACTTGTCCAGACCTTCAAAGGACAGATCCGAACTTGGTTTCGAAATCTTCCTGCAGCATCTATTCGGACATATAACGCCTTGGAAGATGCTTTCCTCAGACAATGGGGAGAGCGAAAGGACCATTTATACTACCTTACCGAGTTTGGGTCTCTAAAGAAAAAGAACTCAGAAACAGTTATGGAATTTATTCTGAGATTTAACAAATTATATAATAAAATTCCAGCCGCTGTTAAACCCTCCGAACCCTCAGCCAAAGTAACCTTTGTGGGAGCTTTCGAACCTGATTTTGCCCTACTTTTGCGAGAAAGAAGAGGAGCCACACTGAATAGAATGCAATACGATGCTGTCGAAATAGAATCTAACATGATGGCTTTAGGTAAGATGAAGGCTAAAGTAGAAACAGCCAACCATGATAATAGACGCTATAGGGAACCAGCAGGTCCTTCCAGGTCAAATAGATACACTGATGACAGAGTGGATGATATGGCCCGAGTAATTAAAGATCTGTCTAACAAAATATCTAGGATGGAATTGGATCGGGCTAAGGCTGATTCTTCTAACAAAAGAGACTTCAGGAGAAACCCAAATCCCCAAAATCAACAGAGGCAAATAAAGAATGAAGATCAAAAAATACAAGCTCCCCTA
>SNQJ01S0024403.1:80363-97904 GCA_010110895.2 Picea sitchensis
GGATGGAATTGGATCAGGCTAAGGCTGATTCTTCTAACAAAAGGGACTTCAGGAGAAACCCAAATCCCCAAAATCAACAAAGGCAAATAAAGAATGAAGATCAAAAAATACAAGCTCCCCTAAAAAACGAAAATTTTATAGGAACAAGTGACCTCCAAGATTTCGGAGATTCGGAAGATGAAGTTGCATGTTTCGGAGATGAATGTTCACAGCCATTTTTGACCAGGGAAGAGTATGAGGAATCTTTAAATACTCCTCAACCTTCCAATGAAGGAGAAGAAGGTGATTATACTGACCTCTGCTTATCTCAGCTAGAAACAGAAATGATAGCGGCTGATTTCCAACCCAGATACAATCTGAGATCTAAAAATAAGCCCACCTCAACTGAACAGCCTAAGAAAATCCTGCCAAGGGGTCAATATCACGAACCTCCTTTGGAAGAGGCATTGTTACCCAGCAATAAAGACAAGGTAGCAAAAACTCAACAGTCTCAGATGAAAAAGGTTGAGGCCCAAACAAAGGAAACAAGACCAAGAGATAAAGTTACAGCTTCGACTAAGATCACGAGGGATAAAGTGATCCAGACAAACAAGTTGGAAAAAGAAAACCCAGAAGTTTTAACCAAAGAAACGGACAAGGCCAATACATCTTACAATTTTGAAAACGAATTAAACAAAATTAATATACCGATTCCTTTGGTAGAATTAGCAAAAAACCCCACTTATCGAAAGCAAATCGCCAAAGTGATGGGTGTTCATGAGCCAGAAAGTCACTCTGACGTTATCAACCTTGAAGATGACAGACCTAACATCACCTTTGGTCCTCATTTTGAGGGATTCAAAGACAACGTCGCTCCTTTCTATATCACCCTGAATATGCATGACCAGTTACTGCATAACTACATGTTAGACTCCGGGGCTTCACATAATGTTATGCCTAAAACTATAATGGAGAGGCTGGGGCTACAGATCACTAGACCCTATGGAGATCTATACTCGTTTGATTCAAGAAAGGTTAAATGTATGGGAATGATTAAAGATCTGGTAGTTACCCTGGCTCAGGTCCTGGTCAAGAGTATCCTAATGGATGTGGTTATTGCAGATATTCCCCCCAAATATGGAATGTTGCTATCCAGATCATGGGGAGCCAAGTTGGGAGGTTCTCTACAATTAGACATGTCATATGCCACAATCCCAATTTTCGGTGGACAATTTACTCGTTTGTACCGAGAAACAAGATTAGCATATACTGTCAGTGATCCTCAGAACCCAAATAACTTTCCCATTTACGTTGCAGACCAAGATCTGGGGAATTGCATAATGTCTTTTGATGATGGTTTAGATGGACATCCAAAAGAACTTGATATGAAACAAGAAGAGCTTAGCCCCTTGACCAAAGAACTATGCATAAGCGGTATCTGGAAAATGTACTTCGATGGCGCTTCATCTTCTGAAGGAGCTGGTGCTGGCATACTTTTGGTAGCACCTGAAGATAAGTTTACCGTTCCTTTCTCATATCGCTTACAGTGGGACATATATTACACCAATAACGTATGCGAGTATGAAGCATTAGTCTTAGGTTTAGAAGATGCAAAGAAGTTAAACATAAAAAACTTAGAGGTTTACGGTGATGCTGAATTAATAGTAAAACAAGTAAACCGACAATACCTAGCCAAACACCCCAGATTGAGAACATACAGAAATTGCGTTTGGGATTTAATGGTGAATTTTTTCTCATCTATAAAAGTCCATTTTATTCCTCGCACAGAGAATCTACATGCTGACGCATTGGCTAAGGCAGCCTCGACCTTTTTCCCTCCCACAAATGTTAAGCTGAAATATCATATTGAAATTAGGTATAAACCCTCCATACCAGACAATGTCTGGCACTGGCAGGTCTTTGAGGATGACGAACAGATTCAAAAATTTCTTACAGCAATAGGTGAATTCTCTGAAACCCATCCAGACCAAGAAAACCAAAATGACCCGAGGTGGATTATGCAAGAAGATGAAAATCCTGAAACCTTCTGAGAAAAGATAGCGGATCATCGCATGTTGGTCCTTAAAAATAACCAAATACCGAAAGGCTTAATTCCTTTGGAAAGTCTCTTCGATCAGAACAACATACCTGTGAAGTCCACTTTACAACCCCAACCAGAAGAGGTGGAGCATTGCAACATAGGAACTGAAAAAGATTCCAGGATAGTAAAGATATCTAAATTCCTCCCTCCTAAGGTAAAAAACCAGTATAGGGACTTACTCAGACAATATAAAGACGTTTTCGCCTGGTCCTATGATGAGCTTCGAACATATGATACTTCTATAATTGAGCACAAGATACCTTTGAAGCCTGGAGTCAATCCTTTTAAGCAGAAGCTCAGGCAGTTTAACCCCATTTTGTTGCCCGTTATTGAAAAGGAAGTTAAGAAGCTCCTAGATGAGAAAATAATTGTACCTCTGAGGTACTCAGACTGGGTAGAAAATTTGGTCCATGTCAGAAAAAAGAACGGAGAAATCAGACTGTGTGTGGATTTCAAGAACTTGAACAGGTCCTCTCTTAAAGATAATTATCCACTTCCTAAAATGGATCACGTCCTGGAAAGGGTAGTTGGAGCAAATCGAATGTTTATGATAGATGGGTTTTCTGGGTACAACCAAATCGCCATGAACGAGCAAGACAGAGAAAAAACCGCTTTCACCACACCATGGGGTACATTTATGTATGATAAAATGCCTTTTGGTTTAATGAATGCAGGGGCTACCTTCCAGCATGCCATGGATATCGCTTTCATTGGTGAAAGAGATAAGTTCGTAGTAATCTACCTTGACGACTTGACGGTTTTTTCTAAAACCGATGAAGAACATTTGATCCACTTAAAACAAACTTTCGAAAAATGTCGCAGGTATGGTATGTCTTTGAACCCAAAGAAATCACATTTCGCTATGCAGGAAGGTAAGCTTCTGGGGCATATTGTATTTAAGGATGGGATCAAGATTGATCCTAAGAGGGTTGAAGCGATACAAACTATTAGGATTCCTAGAAATGTTAAAGAAATTCAAGCTTTCTTAGGAACAACAAATTTTTTACGAAGGTTTATACCAAATTTCGCTGAGATTGTCAAATTGATCACAGGAATGCTAAAGAAAGATAGCAGAGTAAACTGGACAACCGAGGCTAAAGCGTCGTTCGAGCATATTAAAAGAGTCATCAGCGAGGCACCTGTGTTAACAAGCCCAGATTACTTGAAAGATTTCCTCATCTTCTCATTCGCTTCTCAACATACTATCGCCGCGGTATTGCTGCAAAAAGATGACGAAGGCTTTGAACGCCCGATCGCGTTTTTTAGCAAGAGCCTTAGGGACGCCGAACTAAAATATGATATAATGGAAAAACAGGCATACGCAATGGTGAAAGCGCTAAAGGCATTTAGAACTTACGTTCTACATTCAAAAATTATCGCGTATGTACCAACCAGTGTTGTGAAAGATATATTGGTACAGCCTGACAGTGATGGAAAACGAGGGCGCTGGCTCGCTAAGATTCAAGAATTTGATCTGGAAATTAAGCCAACTAAATTGATAAAAGGAAAGGGTCTGGCCAAACTATTGGCTGAGTCAAATCTTAGAGCTCTTGACATCAATTGCCTACAAGGGGAAGACGAGGACACATATTTGCAAGAGTCAGATGACCAGACATATCCAAACAAGGTTGAAGAAAAATTCATGTCGTCAGGCTGGTATAAAGATATAGTTTTCTACTTGTTAAACCTGAAATGTCCAGATGGACTAACACCAGCCAAATACAGAACTTTAAAACTACATGTTGTCAAATATTGCATCTCAGACAATCAATTATATTGGAAGGACCCACTCGGATTTTTACTGGTTTGTCTGGTTGAGTCAGAGACTCCACGAGTTATAGAAGAATTTCATGAAGGAATCTGTGGAGGACACCATGCATGGAGAGCCACAACCTATAAGATCTTGAGGGCCGGATACTATTGGCCGAAACTATTTTCAGACGTTAATGCCAAAGTACGTGCCTATTATTCGTGTCAAATATTCGCTGGTAAACAAAAACTCCCTGCACTACCACTTGTTCCAGTCAAAACCGAAGCCCCATTTCAGCAATGGGGATTAGACTTTATAGGGGAAATTAATCCCCATTCCAGTGCTCAGCACAAATGGATCTTAACAGCCACAGATTATTTTACAAAGTGGGTGGAAGCAATTCCAACTAAAAGGGCAACAGACTCGGTGGTGATTGACTTTTTGGAAGATAACATCTTGTCCAGATTCGGGTGCCCTCGAAAGATTGTTACCGACAACGCCCAGGCTTTCAAATCCATGGCTATGATCGACTTCTGCCAGAAGTACAGTATAGTTCTCGGCCATTCCACTGCTTATTACCCTCAGGGAAATGGGCTGGCCGAATCATCTAAAAAGAGCCTGGTAAATGTAATCAGAAAGGTACTGAATGAAAACAAGAGGTCCTGGCATATACATTTAAAGCACGCACTATGGGCAAACCGCATTAGCACTAAAAGATATATCGGCATTTCGCCGTTTCAAATGGTATATGGAACCGAGGCGGTTCTCCCCATAAACTTAGCATTGCCAGTGATGAAATTATGGCAGGATCAAAACAAAGAACCCAATCATGTGACCAGAAGAATTAACCAACTCATTGAGGTTCAACAGTTTAGAGTGGAGGTTGATGAGAAAATACAAAAATACCAGGATGATATGAAAGCACTGTTCGACCTTAAGGTGAAGGATAGAGAGTTCCTCCCAGGTGACTTAGTGTTGAGATGGGATGCGAGAAGGGAAGAAGCCGCAAAGCATGGAAAATTTGACCACCTTTGGTATGGACCATTCAGAGTCTCGGCTCCAGAAGGAAAGAATTCCTTTCTTCTGGAAAACATTGATGGAGAAGTCCTAAGTGCCCCTGTCAACGGGCGATATCTAAAGCACCATATGACGTGACAGTGGTTGGGTAGAAAAGAAAATAAAATAAAAAATAAATAAATTATATATACATATACTTGTAAATAAATAAATTTTATTATGAATCTTGTACATATTTATGTTTTTATTCTGACATTTATTTTCAAATTTTGGGTTTTCGTTCTTAAATTTTCAACACATTTTCAAATCAGATTTTTCGTTTGTTGCAGGGTTCTAGCTTCAGGCGAAATTAGCTCAAGACTTAAGGTGCGGATCAGTGATTGGAAATAGGGCGCCATAAAACAGGTGATACATAAGAATAGTTCATAATCCCCAAAGAAAATGAAAAGAGAAAACAGAGGTGAGTTTTCTAAATACTCAGAGATCATGAAAGGTTGTTTTTAGCAATCTAAAATGACATTGTTCAAATTGCATTATAAAGGGTTAGATAACAGGATTATTTTTGGCTTTGATCTTTAAACTAAAATTTGAACGAATATGTTAAATTCAAAAACAGTCACTCATAATTTTTGCTCCCAAATGCATCCAAAGACTAGTCCAGAAAATGTTATGGCCTGTTTTATATTAAGACCATTTGATTGCTGCCTCGTTTTCCGTTTATATTTGGACCTAGCTTTTAGTAACTCACTATTTTCCCAAACCTTGGAGAAGGGGTAAAGATTTTGCGATTCAAACCTCAGGGATTCCGAAGCGGATCTTAATAAGAAAGCTGGTCTTCGCAACTACCTGATCCTCTGCTAAGCAAAGGAACGTTTATAGCGAATCTAACTTTCCTAGGATTTTCAATAGTGTCCGAAAAATCAAAGCTTGCTTGAACTTCCTTAAAATTTTATTTATTCTCCCATGTCTCCCTAAGAACTAAAGGTCTTGTGAGGGTCAAAGGAAGGTTGATACCGAGTGATCAAAATAAGTTGACAGACCTCTGATAAAAAATATTACACAGATCTCAGCCCTGATGTAAACTAATTGCTCCCATCTTCGTGTTTAAAAAATAAATAAATACTGAGACAGGTGGTGAAAGGAAATTCAGAAATGATTGCCCCCACCTAATCCATTAAGATGATGAAAGGAAATTCAGAAATGATTGCCCTCGTCTTAGCGTTTAAACGCATGAATATTTTCCGAAGTGGTGAAAAGAAACTCAGTGAAAAAAGGTCAGACAACTTCACCGGGGTACTGAACAGGCCCACTGGCAGTGAAGCAATGTCTGAGAGATCTGTAAGGTTGTTATACATAAATATCAATTAACTCTGGTAATCAACGCTTTCTGAAAACCTGAACATTTCTCCAAATTCCAATGGGACTTCCCTATTTTTTGATTATATAATATCTTTTTTTTATGCAAGCTGAGAATCACAAGACCTGTTGAATATCCTTGGACCGTTACGACTGACTTAAAGCGTTCCCCAAACTTAGTAGTGGGAAAGGGAAAATTGAGAAGGTGACTTCAGCTGTGTTTGGAAAGAGTATCTGAGTTCGAAAAAATTTCTGGGTTATCTAATGAAAGTCTTTTCCCCCTCTCTATCTTTTTCCTTGGATTTTTCTATTAATTTTAGCCTATGACTCCATTTACCCAATTGTGGCACCTGGCCTGTTGTTCTTCCCGCCTCACAGGGAAGCGGGATCCCTAGTTGGAGCCTATGTTGGAGCCGCCTTTGTTTTTTCACCTCGCGCAATTTTCAACGTTCGATGCTTAAGATTTAAAGTTGTTTTTTCTTTTCCTTCCGAAATCATAAGACTCTTAAATCTTGTCTTCTCAATGGCAATACTTTTTAACTTCCAAAAGGAAAGATCCATTTTTCGCCAATATGTTTTCCTTTTTGTTTTATTTTGAAATATCGCAAGTCGGACACTTTGATTATTGAATTCTCAAATCCCGAGTCGCGAAACTGCGAACTCATTTTTCAAATTTTTCACCCAAGGCAATTGACTATGGTAAAACCTTTAACCCTTGATTAGACATCGTCGGTATTTCGTGCCTCGACGCTCGTAGAACCCAAGATTTTGTTCTTACAGCCCCGACAGCCGAGAACGCGATGACTTTTCTGAGAACCTTGGTCAAGAACTAAAGGTAAAAAACTAACCTTGGTTGGTTTTGGCTCTCGGCATATCGCGACTCGGCTTTTTCCTTCATAGAGTTAAAGTGTCCAAAACCCTGATTCGCGAAGTTGCGATATGATTATCGCAAGTTTAATTAGGCGCCTAATCTAAGATTTTTCTCAGATTAATTGGGGCCTTAATTATCACCGCATCACAATATAGCGAGTCAAAGGGTTAAAATACGAAGAAGAAGTTCACGATGCAGCGAAAGGCGAGGAAGTTAATTAAGTCTTTAAGATTTGTAATTTTAATTTAAACGAAATTTGTCCCGCGCTTCAAGGTTGGCACATTTCACGAGATACTTGCTTACACTTCATAACCCGAGTACCTTTCAAAGCCGCCCAATATTAATGACATTTATGAGAAATAAGGGTAAATCTACGAAAAAATAAGATCAGATTTATTAAATAAATCTAGTTTTATTCGCAATTTCACAGGCTTTTTTTCAAAGGTACAGTATTTTTCAAATACATACGAAAGTTTCATTCTCCTCTAAAAACACTTCCCTTAAGTGTATAGAACTTATTGTTCTCCAAGGAAACTCATTCCCGCATGTATACGCAGGTCTACTGCAGAAGAGCAAACAGGCAAGCTTCAGCTATGGCGCCGAAGAGAGCAACGAAAGCAAACGTCGAGGCCGTGGCACAGGGTACGGACAATGTTTCAGATACTTCACCTCGGACGAGTGGCTCAGTATCCACCTGGTCGTCTATTTCAAATATTCTACAATCTGGGCTGATTAACTGTTCAGATTCTGATGACGATAACCTTGATATCGTGAAAGACGACATGAACACAAAGTACAAGGCAATTGTTCAGTCAGGAATGCACCTGGTTGCAACCAGACCTCGGTTGCTCCCATACTACGATATGATCCGATGGGCATTGGATCACGTCGACGTTCCCTCCAGAACTATCTTAAGTGATCGACAGGCCATGGTCGGGACTTTTAGACCTGAACATATCTAGTCTATGTACAAGCTCCCAGCAACTTCTGAATGTACATATGGAAAAGAATTCCTGGCGGACTTCAAAAAGAAAGAGTGCGAAGAATTTGACAGAACCTTGCCAAGTTTGATAAAAGATTGGGTGTCACGTTCCGCGACATTCAGAGTGAATAACGAGGGCGTGTATTCAATTTCTTCGTTGGAGCCAAATTTTATGTATGTGGCAATGATGGCTTGTCGGCTTTTCGAACGGGAGGATACCACACATTTTTACGTCCAGTGGGTACCTCTCATCTATCAGGTAGCAGAAGGTTTCTCTTTCAATTGGGCAAAAATGCTCTCCGATAGTTTGTTCAACAGGATCACCGAGTACCGGGAGAAAAAAGCAGCCAAAAAGCCATCCGGATTCTTCATGTCCGCATATCTCATGCACGCGATATGCTCCCTGACGCCCTTTCCTTTAATGAATTGGGCTTGGAGCCCAGCCCATGAGAATACTGTTCATGAGTACCACGATAAGCTGTGGGAAAATAACGCGAACCAGTTTATTTATGAGATTTTTAACTGGGTGGTGGTGCCCCTGCACGTCACCATTTTTGGTCTTTTGCCACCTCGCATCTCGGACGGCATTGCCGAGAGTCTGAGCCATATTGTAGACTGGTACATAGAAGAAGAATTCTCTTATTTGAGAGTGTTCGGAGCTGTTGTTCCTCCCTCGGCACTACCGTTGTTCATTCCCGACAAGTTGGCCTGTCGCGAAATTGCTCGGCAAATAGTAATCGGCGGAGTGAGCAAAGAGCTCAAGGCGTCAGCCAAGAAGGTATGGCCATCTTTCCCTATTCGGCTAAATTCATATTCATTATTAGATTTTGGACATGCTAAGGCTGAAGCTGCAGCCTTAGAAGACTTGAGCCTAGTCTACATTGAGTACAAAAAGCATGATCCGCAGAGAATCGTAAGCACCCATTTGGGAAATTGTGGGTTAAATAATTTTGAGCATGAATGTTCACCCTCGGATGATGTTTTCCAAGGGGCGAAGTCCTATTCGGAGGTGCAATTTCGAATCGGATCCCTAGCACCCGAATATAGAGCTTCTGTTTTAAAATTTCAGGAGCATCGGAAAAGGTGCCTCCCCGTTGTGCTGGGGGGTTTGGGACTTCCTAAGGATAAAGAAAAGGAAGCCAAAAGTTCTGAGGGGAAAACCTCTAACCCCAAAAAGTGTCAGGAAGGAGAGCAAGAGAAGAAGCCCGAAAAGGAAAAAAGCCCCGAACAGGAGAAAAATCCAGACAAGGAGAGGAGCCCTGAACAGGAGAAAAGTCCCGAAACAAAAAAGGAGAATACTGATCCTCCCAAGGAGCATAGTCTGGAGATGGAAATAAAAGACACAGACCCACCAGAAACTCAGAATCCAGAGACGGGAACGAAGACCTCTGATCCCCCGAAAGAGCAAGATCCACTCAGCACACCAGGGAAGGGTGCGAAGCAGATTGGGAAACCCATCGCCTCTGTCACACCCTTGCAGTCGGCACAGGGAGGCGTTAGCGAAGGATGGATATTTGGTGAAGAGATGAGACCTATAAAAGCAGAGGAACTCCCTCCTAACGAATTCTTCTTCAACAAAAAGAGGAAAGCTGTGGTAAAGCGATAATTTTATCAAGAGGGAGAGTCCACTATTAAGAAATTCAAAGTGATGACCGATGGGAGAAATAAAAAGAAGGATGAGTTTGCCACTGAAATCGCAGGAACGCTGGGAGCGTACGCAACGGAAAATTAATATTCAGTCGAAATGTTAAAAAGGCAGCTCAAAGAAAAAAATCGCCTGATCAAGACTCTTGAGGCCAGGGTGGCTTCGGCAGCAGAAAGCGCGAGGAGTCAAGTAAGCGGAGAAATCGAGTTGGCCCAATTGGCCAACAAGAAAGAAATTGAAGTCCTTAAGACCAAGCTGGAACAAGCAAATTCAGTAATCCGAGATGGTCGGGTACAGTCCGGCCACCAGAGGGATACGATCACGCAATTACAGGCTCAGTTAGAGGTCGCAGGAAGCAAGGTGATTGACATCGATATTGTTAAATCCCGAGCAATCGACATTCGGAGCAGGCTCTCTTCTGCTCAACAGAGTCTACTAAACATGATCGGGGAGTTTCGAAAAGATTGCTTGTTAATGAATCAGATTTCTGAGAATCTGATTGTCAAGGAAAGAAACGCAGAAGCTGCTCAGGTCATCTTCCAGGAAGCAGTGATAGCTACCAATAACAGGTTTTCAGCAGAGACCCCCGGGCTCTCCATTGCCGAACAGACTAGGGGCAATATTTTGTTAAAGAACTGGGAGCATGATATTGCTTTAAGCAAAGAGCAGACACAAAAAGTGACGAATTCACTTGAAGAAACCTTCAAAATCATAAATGTTGAACTAATAGGGATGGAGAGTGGAGGAGACACAGAGATGCTGAGGCAAATAAACATGGAGCGGATCTCCCTCGACATGAAAGAGAAAAATGAGAGAAATTTGATGGAAATATCTAAAATGGACAGGGCAGGGATGGCTCAAATTGATGAGAATCTAATTCAACCCAGCACACAACTCGACACCCTTGATATTGTTGATGCATATATGGGAAATAAACTTCCGCAATTAGCCCGAGATTGCTATTTTGCCGAAGCCAGTTGTCAGGCAGAGCCGTCACAGCTCATATCCAAATTCCTGGACAAATGTAGGATATGCACTGAGTCTATGCAGAGACAAGCACCTGGCATGTCTTGAAAACGGAGTTGAAGAGATGGAGTGATTTGGCTCCTAACAGCTGCCAAACGGAACCGCCATAGCTTGTATTCAATTTTTCGGACAGGTGTATCATATGCACCGAGTCATGTAAAGGAAGCACCTGGCACTTTTTGTATAAATAGAACAGAGAAAGAAGAGCACAGGGGCTGGACTTTTTGGTGCTCATTGTAATAGAGTTTTCTCATGAAGGAAGTGAATACAAAGCAAATTGAAGATTCCCGATTCTGTCCCGACTGTATTTCAAGTTTGTTTGGTCATGTTCTTTGTTTCTTTTCATTTTGCTCTACACAATTAGTTTGTTTTTTTATGTTCTTCGTTTCTTTTCATTTTGCTCTACATAATTGAGAGGTGTCACTATAACTTAGTGCGACTACTACTATAGTGAAGGAAGTCCATTTTTCGGTAATTGTTTCTTGTCCTTCCTCTGCACCAGCTATCAGCGGGTGTAAGACCAGGTTACAGTTACAGAATTTTATGTTTACTTACACCAGGTCAATTATGTTCATATCAATTTCTTCTTATGTCTGTACGTAAGTCTTTTTTCGATAGGAATTTTACGTTATTTGCAGCTAGATGTTTTTTATCTCATTCCACACTTTTTGCTAAAAATCATACAGTTACAGGAAAGGGCCTTTAGTTTGTATTTCTATTTTGTTTCTCATACGAAATTTCTCTTATCTCAACCAAATTGAAACAGCATTAAAATTTCTTGTTAAATCATTTCCATACTCATACGGTTCCTCAATGACTGTACCCACAGCAACCCAAACTAATATTCAACCCATGATATCAGATCAAACACATATCGCGTTAAGTCTTTTCGATACGATCCTTAGAACTGCAAATACCCGGGAAGAATTAGAACGTTCATGGGCAGCGATTGAACAAGATATCACAACCCAGGAACAGTTGGAAGCCAGACAGCGTGAACGCAGAAACCTTCATTAGCTTCCTATACCGAAGGTTAATGAAATCCTTTATCAACCATTACCATACTTTCGGATGCCTTGACACTGTACTTTAAAGCCTTAAGTACAGACTCAGGAACAACAAGATGCTTTGGAGCACCTCGCGGAAAAGAAGGAAGGACAGGCTGGCAAAGCCATGAAAATGCAAGTCAAGGCATCTAGGGTTTTGACACCTAGGTTTTGGCCTAGGGTTGTCCAAGAGTCATTGTAATGTATAAATAAAGGTCTAAGAGAGTCGAGCGGGGTTCGTTGTTGGTGGATGTTTTGGTTGTTCATCGTGTCAGTATTGTGGATGATCATTGTTGTTGATGCCATTGTTGTATTGAGAGAGAGAGAAGTGTTGTGTGTGAGAGCATTCTATATTGTGGATCTTCATCTGGGTGTGAAGATCAACCCTACAGCTGGGTGCGCAGGGAGGGGGGATAGAGAAGAGTGAAAGAGAGAGAGATCTGCAAGCTGAGTGCATAGATAGAACTGTATTCTTTCATCTAATATATCAAGAAGCATAGTTATGTGGACGTAGCCCTAGGGAGAGGGTAAACCACATATATCTTGTGTTCTTTGTGAATGATGTTGTGTTAGTTTCTATCTGTTATATTGTTATTGCATGAATGTTAGATCAGAGATATAAATCTGTGAAGTAAGCTTAATATTGATAATGCATAGATAGGTTATCTGAGTGGTTGTTTGGGATTCACTTTGCATTTCCTCTGGTTGTAGACACATGTGTCCTACAACCCCCTGTTGCTACTTCGGGTGAGACTTCATCTGCTTCGCAGGTGTTGCCAAAAGGGCCAGTAGTTAGGGTTTGTTGGTGCACTTTTAGAGTTGAAACTTGGGCCTGCCCCTGTGCCAACAAATGGTTTCATTGTCGGGACCGGGATCTTCTTGAGGGAATGTCAAGGTGGTTTCCATCAAAAACAGAGATTCAAAAGTGGATAGAAGAACAAGAGAGGGACTTCGTCGGAGCTTAGAATAAGAACCCTAGTATTAGCACAGAGGATTGGTTGGGAAGGTATATCTTTACTGATATACACGAGATTTTATTTGGAGGAATTCATAAGGATTTATACGAGTGGTTAGCCAGATTAGCAGATACCTAGTTTGAAATCAGATATAGACCACCTGTGGTTTGGACATCGGCGCTGATCAAGAATGTCAAGAGAATTGATAAAGTTGTGTCAAGAGAAGTAGATCTGGTTTGATAGCATTATTGGAGGGTACATTGCTGAGTTTGTTATTGATAGAGTAGATTCATGTAGCCAAGCAGAGAGATATTTCTTTAAGGGACCTAGAGGAAAATTTTTACACTTTTTGAAGTTGAAGATCAAGATGTTATTGCATGATAAGAACATTTGAAGATACAGTAGTCATTCGGATTGAAAAGCTAATGTTCAAGAATTCAGACAGTGACAACGACACAGAGATTGGACACATGCACTGAGCTGGTACATGAAGTTTGTTAAAGGAGTTGCACAGCCTAAACCGTTGAATGACATTAAGACTGCATTGACTACCGAATTCAAGAAACCCAAGTCGGAGTCGCAGTGCATTACAGAGCTGAAAGAAATCAAGCAGAGAGTAGTTGAACCTATGTGGGAATTTGACCAGAGATTTAAGACCTTGACAAGTCAGTTGAGTTTTCAGATTCCAGATGAATAGAACAAGGAATGGTTCATTGTTGCCCTCTTGCCACACATCAGAGTTCCTCTGATGCAACAGAAGGTTGCTTCATAGGTTGAGGCACTGGAGATCGCCATGAAACTAGAATCAACCCCTATGGGAGTATCCAGCTCAGGTATGAGTCAAATTTTGAGTCAGATAACTATCTTATCTCTGCAGGTCAAAAATATGAAGAAAGAAAAGGGAAAATATAAAATGGAAGACATCTGGTGTATAAGTTGTAAATCATAAGGCCATGACAAGGAGAATTGTCCTCTATTTAATGAGTACTTGGCCTCTGGAGCGTCGAACCCTTTGAATCAGGTTACTCTACCCTGGTGTGAGGTATGTAGAAATAAACATCGCCCTAGTGAATGTTATTACATGCAAAAATATGTCCAGACACCAACAAATCTTTACTACACATTCTGTAAATCTGTGGGGCATGATGAGAAGGATTGTAGGGCTTATGACCTCTTGCATGAAAGGTTAAGAGATACATATAGGATTCAAGGAGACATGCAGCAGGAAGGAAATGTTGCATGGTTCAATTCCCCAGGAAGAGGAAACTTCAACCCTCGGGGTGGATTCAGAGGAAGAGGATGAGGAGTAGGCATGGGTCGAGGTCGAGGTCAGATCATTTGTTATAACTACACCCAACCAGGTCATTTGGAAAGGGACTATCAGAACCCTTCTACCACTTGCAGCTACTGCAACTCATTTGAACATGTCATTGAGGATTGTCCATCATTGCTGGCTAAACTTCAGGAAAGACGAGGTGGGAACCAGCAAGTCCAATTAATATCAGCTGAACCTCGCGGAGAGGATCCCAGAGTTGTTGTTATCACGAGAGGAGGCACTACTACAGGAGAAGATAGGATGACTCCCGAAAATACTTCATAGGGATCATGGATAAGAAGAGTTGTAGAAAAGGCACGGTTGTTTGATCCAAGGAAGGAGAAGCGGACATTTGAAGAGGGAAGAAGAGAATTTGGAGGAGAATGGGATTCTTCATCTAAGGCAAAACTAGAATTGAGAGAATGTAGGATGCCTCTGGAATTTGATCAGTTTGCATCACCTGGAGAAGGAAAAGAGGTGAGCAGGCTTGTAGGGTTCTTGTATACACTTATTGATTTAATTAAAGATGAAAGAGACATACAAGAAATACAACACTTGATCAGAGAGTATGAGATGGGAATAATAGACCCTATGTTGAGTAGGGTTGTGAACCAAGTATCTAGGAAGAGGAGAACAAACAAGGAACTACACCTTAATTTTCATATTGGAGACTATGACATAGATTATGTGGTCCTCGACTTGGGATCAGAAGTCAATGTTATGACGAAGCAGACCTGGGCACTGATGGGAAAACCTAAGCTGATTTACTCCCCTATCAAGCTCAGGATGGCTAATCAGTAGGCAGTAAGCCCCTTTGGAAGATTGTAGCATGTCCTTATGGACATCAACGGGGTAAGGATGTTTGCGGACTTTGAGGTTGATGATAGTTGTCCATATCCTGCGTTGTTGGGCATTGATTGGGCTTTCAACAATTAGACTGTTGTTGACCTAAAGAAGAGACGAATGACATTCGAAGGTGATGGCCTTAAGTTCATTGCACCTCTTGAACCTGATGAAGGTCGTAGATACACAGAACCTATCAAAGAGGAAGGTTGTGCTTATGAACTGGAGAATACATATAAATTGACAATAATATAGCAGGATTACATTAATCCTATAGCAGATGGGAATTTGATTTGGTGAAGTGAAATTGCATGCTCATCAAATTCAGAAGAAGCACTGGAGAGTTGGCAGAACAAAATGTATGAATTTTTTGCACGAAGGTGTGTCAGATTGACCAGGGAAGTTCGTTGGATTGGCACAGAAGTAAGTAATTTGCCCACATTTGATGGTTTGAATCATTTAGAAACATTCTTACTGGAATTTGAAGAAAGTGTACCAGCACAACAGAGGTTGTTGGCACTGGATGAAGCCTTGAAATCAACTCCAGCAAGATGGTGGGGATCACATAAGAAGAACATCGTGGAGTGGGTGCAATGTCGCACTTTGATGACATTGCACTTTTTAGACTAAGTCGAAGGGTGCGAAGTTTAGTACACAGGTCAGAGTTGTTCGAAGGACCATGTGCAAAGTTGTGAGGAAGCCTGGAGCAACATTCCTCAAGAAAAGTGGGTGCATAAGTTCATTAACACTTTGGATACAATGGCTATTGTTATCACTGAAATTTCGTCCGCACATGGTGATAAGAACTCAGCATCGTCAGACAGTAATGAAATCATTCATGGCACTGGATTAATTTCCCAACATTGCAAAAAGGTCAAAAACTATACAAAGTAACCAAAAATTGAAGGGCGCTTTACAAAATTTGGGTGCGTGTGCATATGCGCGGAATAGAAATGTACCATGTGTGCATGCGCGCACGATGCGCGGCTGTGGGCGCAAAAACCCGCGCACCTGCTAAACGACGCATTTATTGAATTGGTCGGCCTCCCAACCACTTATGGATCAGCTCCCAAGCTGATTTGACTCCCAAATCTGAGTTGAATCCGCATGGTAGGCTGGTCAAAGACCTAATTGAGCCCTAAAGAGCCCCTTTGCACACTCCAAAGAGGTTACATAATCACCCAATGCAATGCTATAAAAAGCCATGAAGAAACATCATTTTCTCAAGGAATTTCATGTAATGTTATGCTGTTTAGATTGTTTTAAGGACTCACTCCTTGACAATAACACATTAGCACCATTTCATTGAGCTATCCACCTTTCTCTTGAGTGGATGTGCTAGGAGATCTTTCACCATCATTCTCATTTTCTTATTGTAAGGAGAGCAAGTTTGTGAGGGCCTCAAGAGCCTTCCATTGGAGAAAGAAGGGACTCATAGTCCCCTTTCTTCATTGTGCTTTGGATTTCATCAATTGATCAGCCTAAAAACATTGCTGATATTGGTCTTTTGTGTTTTTTATTTCTTTTTCCATATGCTCATAGTTTTAGTTTTTATTAGTTTAATTCTTGCTTATAGTTTTGTTGTTCTTTTTCTAACTCTTTCCTCTACAGCTGTCATGCTCAGCAAGACCCAACTGGGCATGTAAGCACCCTTTATTTTCTCACCAAGTGACGAATTGGGTGCAAACAGATTGGCGACCATACTGGGAAGAAGGTATCAATTCCTCCCTCATTTGGGTTTATTTTTCTTTCCTTTTCATTTGTTTGACTTGTAAGTGCACAAACCGGCCTCTGCCGACCTGCTAACCAGTCAATTCACAAGAGAATTGAGAGAAATCCATCCGGATTTTTCTTCTCGGCCATTTGTCACAGGCGCACGGGTATTCCACCCCACAGACGCGCATATTGCGCCTGCACAACAGTTTCTCTCTGCGTGCATGCGCTTTCGGTCTCAACTCTGTTAGCGCGCAGGCGCAACATGTGCCTCTGTCTACACTAGGGGTCGCGCATCTAAATTAAAATTTTACATTGTAAGGTCTTTGGATGTGGGGAAAGTCATTTTCCTTCTTAAGAATGATGTTATGCATGCTCTAAATACTGCACCACTTAGACCCCTCAACTTATAAAGGGGATAGTCAAAAAAACATAGGCACTTAGGTGGATAAAAATCAATTTCCCTTATTTGTTTTTTTGCCACGTGGATGGCTTGCTTTGATTTATAATCTAAGGTGAACATCAATTTTAATCACATCTAAACTCACATTTGGGACTAGAAGTTGAAAGTAACAATCTTGAGTATGCTCTTCTCTTGCGCCTTCAAGCGATCTTGAGAACCAGAAAAATATTGCGAAAACAATCTCATCTCCCTTAACAAAATTTCAAAACCTTTAGGAGAGGAAAAAGGCCCTTTTGGGACCCCTCTTAGTTTCATTTTTCAAATATATCTTAAATTTGTAACGGGCCCATACATGCCCACATGTCACAAAAGTAGGATAGTGGTTGGAATTTTGATTTCTTAGATCAAAAAACTAGGAGAGTTTAAAGGTTTGTAACGGGCCCACACATGCCCACATGTTCAATCTAGGATAGTTTCATGCTTTTCCTAGATTAACTCACACATAGGGAGTTAAAGGATAGTAACGGACCACATGTCC
>SNQJ01S0024404.1:0-14488 GCA_010110895.2 Picea sitchensis
ATTGATCCCTACACAACTGACTCTTATTCATAAATGACAAAGTGGTACCCAAAAGACAAAATTTGCAAGGAATTTTAGGGTGTGTTGAGTGCTCAACAAGGTCCACAAAAAAAGGATTAAAAATTATAGGTACCAAAACGATCAGGGAGAAGAGGAGAATCAATGGGATAGGTCCTGAATAAGGGTGTTGGTGGGACCACTATTCTTTTTACTCTTGCAAAGTTATACTCAAGCCTGAAGAATATTGCATGGACGAATCACCCAAATTGTTAACATGAAAAATTGTGTAGGAATTTCGTAGCTAGAATGCAAGAGGTAGGGTTGCACGACAATATATCACTTATGTTCCTTTTATGTTTTGTTCCTTTCCCAAGGGTTAGGGTTTTCAGGTTTCCTATAGATAAGGGTTTTCCCTGTGCTATATCTCTCTAATATACATGTGGGGTCGAACTGTAGTACTCGACCCAATAGCTTAAGGAACCAACTAAGGAGGCTTGATGTACCCTTAGTCGTACTACCCGATTACCCAGGTACTAGAGAGTATCTTCCTGAGTGTTTTTCTTGGTGTTAGTATAACATTCAGATGTCTAATCGACTGATATAGAGTTGGTTTCAGGAGACCTAGGGGACTCTTGATATACCCAATGGTACATGGGAGTGATGGCCATGTGAATATTATGTCTGTTGAAATACTACTCGAAGGGGTACCAACAAGGATTACATAGGTTTCCAACAAGGTGAAATGTTTGTTTTGAGTAACCTTATGAAACCGTCCGTATTTCCTGCTTTCAGTCTTCTGTTGCCACAATTTTACTCATTGAACGACATATCTCTGTGCTTTAAATACGTCGATAGTACATGTCCCTACCCTAAAAAAAAATTCCCATAATTTATGCAAAGGAAATTTCTCTGATACCACTTGTTAGATACCAGATGTATTATAATAAGGAGAAACAAAAATATTGTAGAAAATACCAGTGGAAAAACAAAATATAGAGAACCACAACACCACAAATGATATCTTTATCGATAAAAATCCAAGTTCACTTTCCTCTTCGAGGGGGGAACCTCCATCAGAGAAGAGATCTATTAAAATAATTCTCAATACATGAATTTCCTTGGCTTCTACTTCTATTTATACTAATTTTGTCTTCTAAAGAACATTCTAGAGGAAGATATTTCTAGAAGCGGAAGATTCTACTAAGTCTTCTTACATTTGACTTATTTACTAATGTCGGCCCTTATTACATAGAAAACATAGTATTCTACCTACTTGAGGGGTTAGGGAGGTTAGGTCCCTAACAATAGGTGTATGTGAGTACCTAAGTGAAAATATCATACATAACATCCCCCCCCCCTACAAGAGATGGTATCCATGACATGGGAATAATAGCAAGTTGGATGTAAAGGGAGGAGTAGGCAAGTGAAAATGATCAATCAAAGGGTTCTTACAATGCAAGCCAATGCAATGATGTCATGAGGGAATCCTCCACTAGTTGGGCCTATATATCCTATAGCATCTATGGAGGCCTTCAGCTCCAACTGTTGGTGTAAGGAAAATCCATAAGTGGTTCCCTATGGGTTAGTATAATGTCAAACAAGTAGAAGAAAAAATAAAATAAATATCAATTAAGAAAGAAATGCATGTCAAGTGAGAGTGGAAGGATAGGGGAAGAAGCAAGATTAATCACTATGTAAAAATTATAGAAAATTAACTATGAAATATAAACGACAAGATAATGAGAAATAATTCTAACTATCATCTGTATAATACAACAAATAAACTATGAGATTAAAGATTAACAAGTTCTAATTATTATGTAAGAAAAATAATAACCACAACTTATAAGTAAAGATTCAATGAATTTGATAGTAATAATAGCAACTTGACTATAAAATAATTAGTGACATAATGAGTGTAACATCCCCAACCACCTAGGCTGGGCCACACCACACAAAAACCGTCTTTTGTCACAGCTGTGTTTTTCAAATTCCTTTGAATTCTTCCCATTACAACTCTGATATCACAATGCATTGTTTCTCATTTCCAACAACTCAAATTAGCTATGGTGCAATCACTACCTAAAATTCCTTGCATATGCTACAATATGCAGTTCTAACAAAAAAAAATCATTCATAAATATGTACATTTTAAACATACATAATTAACATAACATACACATAGTAATTGGCATATAAACACATAATAAGAACACTTATATTTTAATGGTAAATCACCAACTGTGTGTAGACCTCAGACGCTCCTCTCAGCCATAGATTCTACTGCTCATAAATTCTCAGCAGCAGGTCAACCTTGATCCGAGGTTAGAAACTCCACCAGGGAAGGCTTCCTAAGCTAGAATAAGGTCTAACCAGCACAATAAATCTTAGGTTAAGGTGCCCACTACTGCAACTAGCCTAAAATATCTCATTTTATAGATGCATGTCCCACCCAGGAGTGCACCCCTTCTCTTCTCAACAGTCCTTCAGTTGTCCCACTTCCCTTCTGGGGCTTCAACAATAGGCCAGATAGAAAGTCTCAGAGCTCTACAACTAATTTCCCAATGCATCGACAACCAATATTCAACAGTACTCTCACTAGAGGGATTGCTCATGGGCCTGACAACTCACCTCTTTATATGCACATGGACTTGAAAACCGACTTCCTCAACTCTAAGTTATGGATTTTCTTATTACCAGTCGCTCCCCGATATGTTTCCCGCACACATACATAAAATGGTGATGGACATAAGGTACATATGAAAATATTCTAAGGTTCCCTTCCTCTGAGAATGATGATGGTTGAATGATGGAGAGCATCCTCAAACACACTAAGTCTCCAACATAATAATGCATGCAAACAATATGACAAGTGGCACACGAATAACCACTTCCTCTCTCTTGGAAACTCGCCCCTTTCCAAAGAATTAGGACAAAAACATCAACATATCAAAACCTATGCTTGGACTCTTTAAGGAATATTTTATTATATTACTTGGCTTATCCTGCTAGATTAAGCCCCTCTCTTAAGTCCCTTAGCCCCCCTTTCCTGTAGTGGAGTTCTATCCCCCCATACTCTTATTGTCTGGTTGGTCTACAACAATGATGTATTTTATTAATAATCAAAGTGATTGCATATTACAAAGATAGGCTCACTAGCCTTTTAACATTCTATCTCTCCAGCCTTGTAACCATACAAGCACTCTAGCCTCAAAGTATATTTACAATGGCACTCAGGCCCAAAATATCATGGCTCACCAACCTATATGTACATTTACAACTTGGGGTTCGACCTAGGGGTATTACATTCCCCTCCCCCTCATTTATGTACTATCCTCATTGCATTATGTACACATGTACAAGAAAAATTCTTCAAAAATATTTAAAAAGATGCGAGTAATCTTCTCGCATGACATTTTCATGCTCCTAGGTTGCATCTTCAGTACCGTAATAGTTCCATTGGACCTTTACCATTCCTATTTATTGATTCTAGAGAAACTTGACTTTCCGATCGAATGTGTGCACAAGTTGAACCCCAAATTCTCTTTCTTGCTCCACCTGAATCACATTCCAATCAATTATATGATTAGCATTAGGCACATACTTTTTAATCAAAGACACATGGAAAAAATTATGAATGCACATGGATGCAGGTGGTGCAAGCATGTAGGAAACAAGACCAATCCTCTCCAGGATTTGAAATGGTCCATAATATCTTGCTGGAAGATTTGAATAGTTCCCCAACTTCAAGGAGCTTCTCTTGGAGTTCACTTTTAGAAATACATGGTCACCCACTTTAAACTCTCTGTTAGTTCTATTCTTATTTGCCTAACTTTTCTGCCAATCTTGGGAAACCTTTAAATTCTATTTTATCTTCACCATCTAATCTTCCATTTCCTTGAGCAATTATGGCCCAACTACTGCTCTATTTGCTAGGTTGTCCCAACTTACTAGTGTATTTCACTTTCTACCATATAATTATTCAAATGGGATCATCTTCAAATATTTTTGATACCCATTGTTATAAGAAAACTCAACTAAGTGCAAATAATCCTCCCATTTTGATGGTTGATCCATCAGATAAATCTATGGAATATCTTCAATGACTTGATTGGTCCTCTCTATTTTACCATGTGATTTTGGATGATAGGTTGTGCTAACATTCAGATTTGTCCCAAATCCTTTGAATAATTCCTTCCAAAATTTGATGTAAAATTGGGATCTCTGTCAAAAACAATTTCCTTAGGCACACCATGAAGCCTAGAAATTTCCCTCATATAGATGTTTGCAATATTAGTTTCCTTATGAGTTAATTTCACTGGAATAAAATGGCCATCTTTAGTTAGATTCTCCACCACCACCATGATGGATTCATGTTGCTTTACTATTATGGGAATCTTGGTGATGAAATCAATTGTCACCACTTCCCATTTCTGCTCAGGAATGGACAATGGTTGTAGAAAACTAACTGGATGTCTATGCTAATCCTTTAACTTATGACATTCAAGGCATGATTTGGCTATATAATCATCCACCTCTTTCTTCATACCTGGCTAGAAACATTAGCTATTGACAACTACAATAGTTTTCTGGTAACCTGGTGCCCAACATAAGGCATATTATGAATCTCTCTTAACACCGGATTTTTCAATTATTGAGAATTAGGAACATAAACTATGCCCCTGTACATGAGGATTCCATCCTCTCGTAACTCATAATATTCATTTTTTTTTCTTCTGCAAACTACCTTGATGTAGTTTTTATTTTGTTTGCACATAGTGATGATCTAATTTTGCAGCTTATAATTTTTTTTCTTTTAAATCAGATTTGCACATGCTAATGGTTGTAGCATGCATCTAATGCACCCTTCTGCTGAGTGCATCTACCACCTTGTTCTCTTTTCCTTTGATATGATTTATCTCAAAGTCATATTCACCGAGGAATTATATCCATCTACTTTTCCTAGCATTCAAAGTTGGTTGTCCAAATAAATATTTCAGACCACTATGGTCTGTCCTCGACTCAAATTTATTTCCCATGAGATAATCCCTCCACATATTCAAGGAATTAATTATGTATACCAATTCTAAATCATGAGTAGCGTAGTGTCCCTCATGCTCTTTTAACTTTCTTGAATTGTAGCATATCACATGTCCATTTTGACTAAGGACTCCACCAAGTCCTTCCTTGCATGCATGAGTGCACACAATGAAATATTTATTTGCATGATAAACAATCCTTAAGATTGGTGCACTTATCAATAGGTTCTTCAAGTGTCAATAGTCCATTCAAATATCATACCCTTCTTTTGCAAAGAAGTGATTGGGTGAGAAATATTTGAAAAATCTTCAATAAATCTTCTATAGTACCCTGCAAGTCCCATGAAAGATCTCACCTCTGAGACATTATTTAGTGTTGGCCATCCCTCAATGGATCTTATCTTTTTAGAATCCATAACAATCCCTTCCTTTGAAATTATATGGCCCAAATAATGTATTTTCCTCTGATAGAATGATCACTTGCTCAATTTTTCATACAGTGGATGCTCCCTTAATACTTGTAGCACCATCCTTAAGTGTTATTCATGTTATTCTTTAGACTTAGAGTATATAAGAATGGCATCTAAGAATACAATGACAAACTTATCTAAATAATTTCTAAAAATACCATTCATCAAACACATAAAGATAGTTGGTGCAATTGACAACCCAAATGGCACCACTGTAAACTCATAATGGCCATATCTTGTCTTGAAAGCAATATTGTTGATACATTCTTCTTTGATTCTCACCCGATGATAGCCTGACATGAGGTCAATCTTGGAGAATATCTTTGCATCTTTCAACTAATCAAAATGATCATCTATCCTTGGAAAATAATACTTGTTCTTCAAAATCACCTTATTCTACTTCCTGAAGTCAATGCACAACCTCAAGGTACCATATTTCTCCTTAAAAAATAATATTGGGGCACCCCAAGGAAACACACTTGGGACTACATACCCCTTCCTCAAAATCTACTCAATATGCATTTGCAATTCTTTCAACTCTGGTGTTCTCATCCTATAAGGAGTCTTGGACATTGGGGCTACTCCAGGCATCAAATTAATCTATAAATCATTATCTCTTTTCAGTGGCAACCTTGGTATATCTCTAAATATATCCTAAAACTCTTTCAAGACTACATATTATTCAATGCTTGGAACTTTATCCTTATGTGCCTCTTCCATATGCATTGCAAATATTTTTCATCCTTTCCTGAAGCTTTTCTTTAGCTACAAGGATATAACTTCTCTGATAGTCACTACCCTTGGAATACCTTGAACTATTCTTAAGTTTCTTTCCTCATCTAAGAATGTAAATGATTTTTTATAACAATCTAGGACCTCATGATGATTTTCCAACCAATCCATACCAATTAGGAAATCATATGAACCCAAATGTATGACATTAAAATCTGCCTTGGTGCTTAGCCCATTCATGTCCATTGGACAATCCTTAAATATCTCATTAACTCTTCTTTTAGATCCAGTAGCTAGCTATACCAACCAAGATTTCCCAAGTTTGCTTCTTGGAAAATGGAATCTTTTCACCATATTAGTATCTATATAACTTTGACTAGCTCCCGAATCAATCAAAATAACAATAGGTTGGTCATTAATCTTACCTTCCACTTCAACCATATGCGATTGAAATTCAACTTGCTTGTTGTCTAGGGCTGCATAGATCCTTGGAATCATTCTACCCATGTCCTCAGCTGTATCAGCCTGATGCTCATTGTGAACAATACTCAATTTTTCACCTATACGAGGACAATATCTGTACATGTGATCTGCCTCACAACTCCAACATTTCATAGGATGCTATCTTGATCTTTTCCCCAATGTTTCTGACATTCTCATCTCATTTTGGGTTGGATTCCCATGAAAATTATTTCTGAAGAATGATGGCTTGTTTCCCTTCTTCCTTTTCTCCATATCACCCTTCTTCTTATCTTCCCAATCCATGTGGAAGTTTGGTCTTCCTCTATGTTGATCATAGAGGCACTTGTCTCTTCTTATTGCTTCATCCAATGTCTTGGGATCATCATAATGTATCTCGTCACTGAATATTGATGACAGTTCACTAAAAAACCTTTGAATCTTGTCATGTTCATCTCTAATGAAGTCAACATACTTCAACAGTTCTAAAAATCTCCTTTCATACTTATCCATTGTTGCACTTCCAAGCTTTATTTCAAAGAACTCCTTCATATTCCTATCATAATAACGTTTTGTCAAATATTTCTTCTGGAAGTAATTCTTGAACTACTTCCAAGTGATCTTGTTCTCATCAATGTGTTGTACTTGCACAAGTTGGTGCCACCACATTTATGATTTTCCCTTCAGTTGGTAAATGGAAATTATTCCTTCTATTTGTGAGGATTAATTGTGCAACTGAAAGTATCTCCTCATGCCCAACAACCAAATATCTGCATCCTAATTTTTCTTGTGTTCACCATCAAAGGTATGAGGTTTAATCTTGTTCATTTCTCCTTGCAACTCATCCACTCCATACCTCCTCTTATTCTTCTTGACAAGAGATAAAATTGGACTACTATGTTCTCCTCTAACTGATTTCCTCGGTGAGTGATTATGGTTCCTATCAACACTTCTAGAATTTCTTCTTTTATCTTGAGGTCTATGGCTCTGTGAATTGATTGATTTTGTTTCCTTATCCATTTTGTTCTCTATTCTATCCAAGTGCTACAATATCTTGATTTTGAAGCCATCTTGTTTTTCTTTAGCGTTCATAATTTTATCATTATCAACCTTATAGCTTTGCATATCTCTTTGTAGACTCTTTATAGTCTCCACCAAATTCAAGCTCTCCTCTCTACCTTCTCTATGCCCATTAGATTTTTTCCTTGCATTACCCATGCCCATACCAAACACTCTAACTTCATATTCATATTTGTAAGTTCCATGTTCATCTTCCATGCCTTTGATCTCTAATATCTCTATCAAATTTTGCTTGGTTCTATTTGTGCTCTTCGTTCTATAAAATGTGCATGCAACATGATTTATGAGACTACAATAATTTAATAAATCCATCACTTTATGCATCATTTTTCTCTTCAAATGTACTAGAAATAAAATTTCTTATTTCTTGTGAATATTAATGTCCTTTTTTACATTTTTGAGTGAATACATGGAATCCTCTATCCATGACCTTTCCCACTGATCTAGGGGATCAAAATATGCTCAAAAATCAAAGTCCTCAGAATTTCTTGAAAACAAACTTGTACGTAGGCCTCATCCTCACGATCCCAATGAAACTTGAATGAGTTCAAACAGACATCATATGCGAGAGATATCACATTTTTTCATTTCCTCAAGCATGCAAATTTTTTGTTGACTTTACAGTCCATATAGGCCACGTGGAAACTCATTGTACAGTCTGTATGATCATACATCTGATGTGGCAGGGTGATGTGGATTGTTGAATGGGTAGAGATGTTGATGTGGCAAGGTGATTTGAAATATGAGGTGGACCTATTGAGAGATGACACATGGCGTGTTTGTGGACCAATGGTATGGTACCACGTGGCCTAGACATGGGTTTCCATGTGGCACCCCTCCGTGGTGTAAAATTTTGGTTGGATTCCATGGGGGTCGAACCCATGACCTCCGGGAGCGACAGATTACTAGCGTAGTTCGAGCCACCAACCCACCTACCGTATGTTTCTTAACCTTATACCATAACATAAATATTTGAGTTTGATTTAATTTTTGGCTGGGTGGAGAAAAGGTTGGGGTTTAGCCCCAACCCTTGGCTATGCATATGACCATACAACCTTACCATAGGAGTGCGAAGGTTCTAATGGATAGTCAAAAGAACATTACACTTGTCACATGACCATGCACCACAGTTTCCAACGATTGCCAAATGATCTGGTTTTAGCGCTAAGACATGGCCACATGGAGGCCATGTGACCAGGACCTCCGATGGTTAAGGTGTTTGGTGCACTAACCATTCAAAAATTTGCTACGATTTGCAGAATGAGTGCGGTGTTATTTTTTTGGCACGGGAAACCAGGTGCAAGAAGAGCCCAGATAAGGGTTTTTGGACATTCTAGAGCCATTGAAGGAATTTATTTTTCATTTTGAGCATTGCAAAGCACTAATTTTGACACTTTGAGCATTAATGAAAATGATCCATTGGAAGTTGGACCAGGAGATGTAGCCCAAGAGAGGGGTGAACTCCTTTATCATTTTGTTGTGTTAATGCGTTTACTTTGATGGATTTTATGTCTATTTATGCTAATCATGATTAAGTAAAAACTAATTAAGTTTTATGTGTTTGTAACTTGATCCTATTACCCAAGCACATACAAATTACAATTGCAATTTTAAAGAGACTCAAGCCTTTTCATTTTCAGATCAAGTTGGTATGAGAGCATAGGTTTTTTAAGGTTTGATTGTTTGCAAGTGTTTGTTTTCTAATGCTTACAAGGTTGATGCTCACAAGAGGAGAAGGTCAACTTGTAGAGACAAGTTCTCAACTTTCAAGAAGGAGAAATATGCAATCACCTCAAGCTTCAAGGAGATATTCACCAAGTATGGCTCATGAGGAGAGTCATGAAACTCTTACTTATAAGGATGAAACTTTCAGAAAATATTTCTATGATATGACAAAGATGGTGAAAGTTTTATTTGAAGAAAGAAATGCAAGATTACAAGGTGAAAGCTCAAATACTCCAAATGGTGATGAAGATAGTGGTGATAAAACTCCAAAATAAAATGGAGGGAATGGTGATACTCCACCTCCTTCACCTCCATCTTCCACTTATTTTACCATTTCACAACCACCTCCAAATTCTCCAAAGGAACATGGTAAAATTCCTCTACAAACTCCTTTACTTAAGCTTGATATTAAGTTTGAATTGCCTATGTACAATGGAGAGGTAAATGATGAGAAATTGGATAACTAGATTCGTCGGATTGAAGTGTATTGTAGGACACAAAGAATCAAAGATGATGAAACTAAGATTCAACTTGCTTCTCTTAGATTGGAAAGTGTAGCACTCATTTGGTGGGAAGCCAAAAATCAATAGGACATGAAGAAACATGGTAAAGGTTTATCCTCTTGGAATGATTTTATTGTTGCACTTAAAAGAAAATTTTATCCATTAGCATACATGCAGAAAGATATTATGGATTGGAAAAACTTTAGACAAGATAAAGGAAAAAGTGTGCAAAGCTACACTCAAGAATTTAGAAGAAGAGCTTTGATTTTGGGTATAGATTTATCTTCTCAAGAAACTTTACTCAAATACATTGGAGGATTGCATAGCTACTTGAGGCAAATGATACTTATGTTTAACCCTACAAGTCTAGATGAAGTTTGTGTACATGAAACTCATTTGGAAGCAAGAGGGAGGAATGAACCTCAAGAGAGAAGCAAGAAGCCTTTTGTTAAGGGAGACAAGGGAAAGAGGAAATTCAAAGGAAATGGAAGAAATATCACTTCAATCAAGAAAGAGAGAGATAAAATCTCATGTAAACAATGTTCAAAGGATGGCCATGATGAAGACCATTTTTGGAAACTTCATCTTAAAATGAGACTCAAAAATTTCAGCCATAAGGGGAAACCAAAGACTACTGCAACTACACAACATGATTTAGGTTCTGATTCAGGAGATGAAACAAAAATGACAACCATGGGTTTTCAATGTAAGGATTCTATTGCAAGTACTATTTCTTCAAGTAGTAGTAGCCTCAATGAAACTCAACATGAAAAAGAAAGAATAAAGATTTTCCACATAAGGGTTATTTCAAAGCATACCAAGATAGATACTCTTTTTGATACTGTATCTCAAGAAAACCTCATATCTGAAGCCACTGTCAAGAAATTAAAATTGGAAACTACTCCACATCCTAAAACATACCCTCTAGGATGGATATGTGACAATGCCAAATTTCATGTGACAAGGTGTAAACTTAGATTTGACATCACTCAAAACTTTATAGATGAGGTAGAGCTTGACGTTATTCCATTGGATATTTGTGGTATTGTGTTGGGAAGCCCATTTTTATATGATAGGAGAGCCATCTTTCATCATCATGAGAACAAGTATAATTTGTTTAAAAATGGAGTTGAGTACATTGTTAGAGAACATACAGAGAAGTTGAATTTGTCACTTGTAAATGCAGGACAAATGAAGAGATTAGTCAATGCTAGTAATAATTTTTGCCTCTTGATGATCAAACCCAAAGACAATGTTGAAAAGAAGTTTTCCAAGGTTTTGATGCAAAGTTGAAATCTGATTTATATGAGGTTTTTAACCAATATGATGAGATGTTTCAAGAACCAAAAGGATTTCCCCCAAAAAGGGGTATCCAACATGAGATACAATTGCAGTAAGATTGTCCTCTTCCAAACATTGGTATTTACAGTATGTTAGTCATGGAGAATGCTGAAATTAAAAAACAAATCCAAGAGTTGCTTGAAAAAGGGGTCATCATGACAAGCACATTGCCATGTGGGTCACCAATTGTTTTGGTGCCAAAGAAAGATGGTACATGGAGCATGTGTGTAGATTTCAGATCCTTGAACAAGATTACGGTAAATAATCACTATCCTCCTCCTAGAATTGATGATTTTCTTGATCAATTGAAAGATGCTAAGTATTTTACTAAGTTGGATTTGAGAAGTGGATATCATCAAATTAGGATTGTTGAAGGAGACACATGGAATACAACTTTCAAAACGAAACAAGGTTTGTTTGAGTGGATGGTAATGCCATTTTGAATTTGTAATGCTCCTGCTACATTCATGAGAGTCATGAATGATGTTTTAAGGCCTTTTCTTGATGATTGTGTGATTGTCTACTTGGATGACATTTTGATATATAGCAAATCTCGTGAAGAGCATGTTATGCATGCAAAGCAAGTTTTGGATGTCTTGAAGAAAGAAAATTTGTTTTTGAAGATGTCTAAATGTGAGTTTGGAAATACCTCACTTGTTTACTTGGAACATATTGTTGGAGGAGGAGAACTGAAAATTGATCCTTCCAAGGTCAAATTCATTTTGGATTAGCCCACGCCCAACAATGTGACAGAGGTAAGAAATTTTTTGGGAGCAAACCAATATCAGAGAAATTTTATTACTAACTTCTCTTCAATTGCAGCTCCATTACATGCAGTGAAAAACATCAAGCAAGTTTTCCAATGGGGAGGCAAGCAAGAAAAAGATTTTGATGCATTGAAGGAGAAGATTAGTTCAAATCCAGTTCTTGCACTTCCTAATTTGAGAGAACCATTTGAGATCCAAACAGATGCAAGTAATTATGCAATGGGAGAAGTCTTGTTGCAACATGGTAAGCCCATTTGTTTTCATTATGAAACTTTTAATGGTGTTGTGATTAACTATCCTACTTACGATAATAAGTTGTATGCATTGGTACAAAGTGTGAAAAAATGGAAACATTATTTTTTGGGAAAAAAAATTATCATTCACAAAGACTATCAAACATTGCAATACTTACAATCACAAACAAAGCTACAACAAGCAAGGCACTTCATATGGATGGGTTTTCTACAACAATTCCACTTGGTTAGAAGGTATAAGAAAGACATTTATAACAAAGTTTTTGATATTTTTTAGAGGCCTATTGTTAGTGCTTCAGTTATTCTTAAGCATAATTCTACCATGCATGAGAGCTATGTTGAACAATATGCTTTAGATGTTGATTTTAAAGAGGTTTATTCAACTTTGTGTCATTCTAACCAAGTTGAGGAATTGGATTGCCATGTGCATGATAATATTTTGTATCATCTTGGAAAGCTATGTATTCCACGGGGTGAAAGAGTCAACATAATAAGGGAAGCACATTCTTCTCTTATTGCTGGCCACTTTAGCATAGGCAAGACGGTGGATAATTTGCAAAGGTATTGCTATTGGCATAAAATGAATGAAAGTGTTTCAAGATATGTAATATGATGTTCTGTTTGTGCTACAAGTAAGCCTAGAAATAGAAATTTGGGTTTGTATACTCCACTTCCGGTGCCTTCTCATCCTTGGGAAAGCATTTCCATGGAATTTGTAGGAGGTCTACCTATGTCTAAAAAGAATCAAGATTATCTTTATGTCGTGGTTTACCATTTTAGAAAAATGTGTATTTTGATGCCATGTAATAAGTAGGTTACAACTGAACAAACGACACAAATTTTCTTTCAACATGTTTGCGTACATTTTGGGTTGCCCAAATCCATTATTTCTGATCGAGATTATTGATTTATTAGGAACTTTTGGTCAAGTTTATGGGCACTCATGGACACCAAGATGAAAAAGAGCACAACTTTTCATCCAAAAATTGATGGTCAAACATAAGTGGTGAATAGAACAATAGAACATATTCTTCGTGGTTATTGCAACAAGCATATTAAGGTTTGGGATGAACACCTACACTACATTCAACATGCTTACAACCGGGCTAAGCACTCTTCGACGCAAACATCTCCATTTGAGGAATGTTTTCATTATTTTCCAAAATATCCTTTAGATTTTATCTTTGAGAAAGATGTTGCTATTGATGGTCAATATGACATTGATAGAGAAAATAAGTTCATTGAGAAAATTCAGTTGGTGCATCAAATGGTAAAAGAACAATTGGAAAAGAGTCAAGCCAAGTACAAGACAAGACATGAAAAGCATCGTGTTGATCAGAGTTTCCAAGTTGGAGATGAAGTTTGGCTTTACATTAGCAAAGAGAGGCTTAAAGGAGAAGGTAAAAATCTGAAACCAATTAGATATGGACCTTTAAATATTTTTTAAAATATTGGTAACAATGCCTTCCATTTGGATTTGCCTCCTTATATGAAAATGTATGTAGTTGTTATTGTTGATAAATTGAGATTGTATGAGCCTTCTTTGATTGATGATCAAGGAGACCATGTTCAAATTCATTCCATAGATAATTTCTCACCAAAATATCTTTCAGAAATGCATGAGGATACAATCCTTGACAGCAGGTGCAAACTTCAAAATGAGGAGATGTGGAATACCTTCATATTGGTCTTAAAGGAACAAATCCAAGAAAATTTAGATGGATTGAGGTTGGAAAGGTGAGGGAATTGTACCTGTTGATTAAGGTTGGTTGTCATTGATGTCAACCCTTAAAGAAAGATCTGTAGCATAAAGGTTTGGGTAATGGACCCAATGTTGTTTGATGTAAATATGACCCATTATTGTTTTGTCATTGTTGATAAGAAGTAAATATGGATGAACTCCAAAGTGGTCCCCTTATGGTGAAAGCCCTCACACGAAGACGCTTTATGGAGTAAGAGAACCCATGCTTAATTGTGGAATAATGAGATGAAGTAAAGTGAATTTGTCAGGGAAAATATCCTAGATGGATAGTGTTTGTCATGTCATTTTTGGTGGTATGTGGAACATCACATAATTCCTCACGGTTAGAGAGTTATGGCCATGAGAAATTGGAGACC
>SNQJ01S0024404.1:14498-36022 GCA_010110895.2 Picea sitchensis
GTTTTTGTCCTAAGTCTTTGGAAAGGGACGAGTTTCCAAGAGAGAGGAAGTGGTCATTTGTGTGCCACTTGTCATATTGTTTGCATGCATTATTATGTTGGAGACTTAGTGTGTTTGAGGATACTCTCCATCATTCAATCGTCATCATTCTCAGAGGAAGGGAACCTTAGAATCTTTCCATATGTACCTTATGTCCATCACCATTTTGCGTACGTGTACGGGAAAGATATCGGGGAGCGACTGGTAACAAGAAAATCCAGAACTTATAGTTGAGGAAGCCGGTTTTCAAGTCCATGTGCATATAAAGAGGCGAGTTGTTAGGCCCGTGAGCAATCTCTCTAGTGAGAGTACTGTTGAATATTGGTTGTTGATGCATTGGGAAATTAGTTGTAGAGCTTTGAGACTTTCTATCTGGCCTATTGTTGAAGCCCCGGAAGGGAAGTGGGACAACCAAAGGACTGTTGAGAAGAGAAGGGGTGCACTCCTGGGTGGGACATGCATGTAGAAAATGAGAGGTTTTAGGCTAGTTGCAGTAGTGGGCACTTTAACCTGAGATGTCCTTATTCTAGCTTAGGAAGCCTTCCTTGGTGGAGTTTCTAACCTTGGATCAAGGTTGACCTGCTGCTGAGAATTTATGAGTAGTAGAATCTATGGCTGAGAGGAGCGTCTGAGGTCTACACACAGTTTGTGATTTACCATTAAAATATAAGTGTTCTTATTATGTGTTTATATGTCAATTACTATGTGTATGTTATGTTAATTATGTATGTTTAAAATGTACATATTTATGAATGGATGTTTTTTGTTAGAACTGCATATTGTAGCATATGCAGGGAATTTTAGGTAGTGATTGCACCATAGCTAATTTGAGTTGTTGGAAATGAGAAACAATGCATTGTGATATCAGAGTTGTAATGGGAAGAATTCAAAGGAATTTGAAAAACACAACTGTGACAAAAGATGGTTTTTGTGTGGTGTGGCCTAGCCTGGGTGGTTGGGGACGTTACACTCATTATGTCACTAATTATTTTATAGTCAAGATGCTATTATTACTATCAAATTCATTGAATATTTACTTATAAGTTGTGGTTATTATTTTTCTTACATAATAATTAGAACTTGTTAATCTTTAATCTCATAGTTTATTTATTGTATTATACAAATGATAGTTAGAATTATTTCTCATTATCTTGCCATTTATATTTCATAGTTAATTTTCTATAATTTTTACATAGTGATTAAGCTTGCTTCTTCCCCTATCCTTCCATTCTCACTTGACATGCATTGCTTTCTTAATTGATATTTATTTTATTTTTTCTTCTACTTGTTTGACATTATACTAATCCATAGGGAACCACTTATGGATTTTCCTTACACCAACAGTTGGAGTTGAAGGCGTCCATAGATGCTATACAATATATAGGCCCAACTAGTGGAGGATTCCCTCATGAAATCATTGCATTGGCTTGCATTGTAAGAACCCTTTGATTGATCATTTTCACTTGCCTACTTCTCCCTTTACATCCAACTTGCTATTATTCCCATGTCATGGATACCATCTCTTGTAGGGGGGGGGGGGATGTTTTGTATGATATTTTCACTTAGGTACTCACATACACCTATTGTTAGGGACCTAACCTCCCTAACCCCTCAAGTAGGTAGAATACTATGTTTTCTATGTAATAAGGGTCGACATTAGTAAATAAGTCAAATGTAAGAAGACCCAGTAGAATCTTCCGCTTCTAGAAATATCTTCCTCTAGAATGTTCTTTAGAAGACAAAATTAGTATAAATAGAAGTAGAAGCCAAGGAAATTCATGTATTGAGAATTATTTTAATAGATCTCTTCTCGGATGGAGGTTCCCCCCTCGAAGAGGAAAGTGAACTTGGATTTCTATCGATAAAGATATCATTTGTGGTGTTGTGGTTCTCTATATTTTGTTTTTCCACTGGTATTTTCTACAATATTTTTGTTTCTCCTTATTATAATGCATCTGGTATCTAACAAGTGGTATCAGAGAAATTTCCTTTGCATAAATTATGGGATTTTTTTTTCAGGGTAGGGACGTGTACTATCGACTTATTTAAAGCACAGAGATATGTCATTCAATGAGTAAAATTGTGGCAATGGAAGACTGAACGCGAGAAATACAGACGGTTTCATAAGGTTACTCGAAACAAACATTTCACCTTGTTGGAAACCTATGTAATCCTTGTTGGTACCCCTTCGAGTAGTATTTCAACAGACATAATATTCACATGGCCATCACTCCCATGTACCATCGGGTATATCAAGAGTCCCCTAGGTCTCCTGAAACCAACTCTATATCAATCGATTAGACATCTGAATGTTATACCGACACCAAGAAAAACACTCAGGAAGATACTCTCTAGTACCTGGGTAATCGGGTAGTACGACTAAGGGTACATCGAGCCTCCTTAGTTGGTTCCTTAAGCTATTGGGTTGAGTACTACAGTTCGACCCCATGTGTATATCAAAGAGATATAGCATAGGGAAAACCCTTATCTATAGGAAACCTAAAAACCCTAAACCTTGGGAAAGGAACAAAACATAAAAGGAACATAAGTGATATATTGTCGTGCAACCGTACCTCTTTCATTCTAGCTGTGAAATTCCCACACAATTTTTCATGTTAACAATTTGGGTGATTCGTCCATGCAATATTCTTCAGGCTTGAGTATAACTTTGCAGGAGTAAAAAAAATAGTGGTCCCACCAACACCCTTTTTCAGGAACTATCCCATTGGATTCTCGTCTTCTCCCTGATCGTTTTGGTACCTATAATTTTTAATCCTTTTTTTGTGGACCTTGTTGAGCACTCAACACACCCTAAAATTCCTTGTGAATTTTGTCTTTTGGGTACCACTTTGTCATTTATGAATAAGAGTCAGTTTTGTAGGGATAAATGGTTTTTTTTTCTGTTGTTGTGTTCTATCATCGATTGCATTCAGTTTAGTTTTAAGTTTGTTGAACATATTGACATTTTCTCTAAGTAAATGTGGCATTAGATTAAGTGTATACAACTCAAAATTTGTTTTATAAAGAGCCATATGCCCATTGACGGTTCTGGTCTGCGAAATTAAGTCCTTGCAAGCAATTGTCGATGTATCGTCAGCATTGGTGAAATCCGAAAGGAAAAATTCCCCAAATAACTAAGAAAAATCATCGATCGTCAATTGCCAATGTACCGTCGACATCGCCAAAATTTGAAAGATAAATTGTTGACCATGAAACAACAATTGTTGATCGTCGATTGTCGATATATCATCAGCATCGGAAAAATGGGAGAAACAGTGTGCCAAAACACGTATGCCTAAGAAAAATCACCAACGCCAAAAAGTAACGTTCTCATGCCAAAAGGGTCAAATCGATCGTCACGTGCTTTTCCGCATGGATAGTCCATATTGCTCGGTCATCACCCACTCCATCTTTCGATATTTCTTGTGTCATGTCTGTACTTCCACGACTATTTTTCCACATCAGCACTATACGATGGTTTGGATCGACATCATAGCTTTTTCTTAAGGGACCAACAAAACAACGTTAAAGATAATCTATCCACGTTGATGCACTTGTCAACTACCAACAGATTGCTAGAACACAATTTTTTTTTTTTAGTTAGAATCTCTATCCTCCAATGACCCTGGCTAATCTGTGATCCTACTTATCCCCAATACCGATCATACTAGTTCCGTTGGAGTGAAAAAAAAGCATCTGGGTAATTTGAGAAGACACCTCTAGCTAAGTGAAGGATGAGGTCTACGATTTGTTAAAACAGTTAAAAATTTCACGTGACCAATAACACAACGTCGCGCGTCATCCAAATTTCGAAATTTGAATTCGTTGATGAAATTTAAGATAACATGCTCATGCGTCACCAACCTGTCTTGCATTTAATCCTAAGCATGGTGTGGATTCTGTTATAGATTGCATAGATCATATATGTACTCATGAATTCAAGAATCGATGCGACAAGGTAGGTATGTGTTAAATTTATGAGATTTATGCCCAAGAATGGTGTTCCATTCACAAATCACTGATCGCTCGAGCGGACGAAGGAGAAAGAGAGAGAATTGAATAGGTAAAAGGTCATTGTTCCACTTCAATTACGAATAATCCTAGGTCATTTACTGCGAGGAGGAGGTAAGCATGGTCTTTATTTGATTACAATTGAGATTTTTTCGAATAACACTTGTCACAATTGACTTGTAGCTTATCATTCTATTTTTGTGTAGGAAGATGTCTCCGAGAAAGATGATGACCAGACGCTCACCAAGAACGCCCAAGATGAAAGAATTGGAGATCGATGAAAGGTCGACACCGGTTTCTGCAAGAGAACTGGATTTCATTTCAAAAATGGAGTCGGTCATCCAAACTTCCACTAAGAAATAGTTCACCCATCCTCCCTCATTCGGGGAAACAGAGGTGATCATCGGATGTAAAGTAATGCTCCCACACTGGGGATAGATTTTTAACAAAATCAATTAGGAATATTACCCATATTTTACACCTCACAATGAGTCGAACATCAGGATATTGTATGACCAGGTTTTCCCAAACATTAGGCGATCATATATACATATGGTGGCCTGTCGGACCTCAGTTTTTCCCTGCATTGAAACCATAGGATGGATGATTGACCACATAAATGTGATAAAATGCACAGTCAATAATGAGGAGGGAGAATGTGTTGGTTTCTTTCTTCCAGTAGAGGTCCAAAAATACTAAAAGCTCATAGATCCAGAGGAAAGACTAAATACATAATTTGTGGTCAAATTTTATGAGTTCCATGACACCAGCAGGTTATTGGCCTCGCGGTGGAAAGAATATAAGAAGTTCACCAACAAGAGAAACATATGGTACAACACAGTAAACCTCAGGGAGCCTTATATGTATTTAATGGCTCTAAATTTTCGATTGTATGAGGAAAAATATTTCTCTAAGTTTTTAGAAGCATTGATGCCCTTGGCATATATCGTGGCAATCTCTGGGAACAGTTTCAATTGGGGGTCCATCATTTCCAAACATTTGGTCAACAACATCCTACAGGCCTAGACACCAAAGGATGGAGAAACACCATTTTTCCACATGGCATTGTACTTGTTGGACTTAATTTGCGCAAGAAATGTTTTCGTATGTATGAATTTAAGTTGGCATGTTGTTGTTGGTTGGGGAGCCTGATTATCTTCCTGATTTATAGGTATTTTATTTTTCAGCCATGTTTATACCCCATGAAGACTTTACACCCTAGAAGTATGTACACTCTTCCACGCGGGGGAGTGCAGAGGGGAGTTAACCCCTCTGCGGGGTTCGCTATAAAGTATATTGTAATTTCATTGTAAATCTGGACCATTCATTATAAGGTCGCATATCTAATGGTAGAAATTATGTTAGGTTTTTTTTCCCTAGAAGGAAACCCTCTGTTATGAGGGAAATGTATTGCGGCTATGCATTATGGTGAATATTTTATTATGAGATTAGAGACTGTGAGAGAAAGAAGAGGAAGTTACAACGGGCTTGTTATAGGTTGTATCCCTTCATATGATAGATAATAATAAAGGAAGGACCTGGAAATTTATCTAGTGGACATAGCCCACACTGGGTGAACCACGTAAATCTATGTGTCTATTGTATTGTGTATTTTTTGTGTTTTCTTTCTTCATTTGTTTTATTTTATTGCTCCACGGTCCTGTTTTTTTAACAGTTGTTGAGTTACCTGTGCATGTTTATTTCAGCATTTTGTGGGAAAATAGGTACAAAACTTTTTACGCCCTGATCTATGATGATTTCATAGCTCGAGTGCACTTCATTATATTTAGAAAATAATTTCCAAGGATTTTAGCAGAATCCAAAAAGATGATTTCCAAAGTGGGCCACTGGTATTTTGAATAAACAAGCAATTATATCAGAGTGTTCAGAGCTACTGGTGCACCACACCTACTCCCCGTTCATGTCTCAGACCATCTCATTTTGGGAGAAATTTGTTACCAGACCATTCTGCAAGTTTATAATGCCTCTTTAGTAAAGGATAAGAAGATGGATTTCATACCCTATGGTTTTCATATCGGCTTTTACATGGTAAAAGACATTGCACAAGAGAAACAAGAGGGATTGAGTCAGCTTGAGTATCGGTTCCCCACATGTCATTTTCGTAACAATGATTTGAAAGGCCTGGTACTCTATCGCACGTCATAGGTGTCTTCATGTTGGCCATATTCTCATGATAGCTCCGAGGATGATATCTTCACCGAGAGCAACCAGGACTGGGAGGAAGTGCCCCATAGAAGGGATAACCCTAACATGAAAAAATTCAAAGCAATAACTATGGATGATAAAGTGGGGACAATAGAGAAAAAAACTCAAGAATCCCTCAGGGTAAGAGAAAAAAAGAGAGAAGTAGAAGCAATAGAGGCATGAAGGAGGGGGATATTATTACTAGAAGAAGTCGAAACATCTATACAAAGATTATGGGAAGATCCCCAACTTAACCCTTTGATATTACCCTTGAGGATTAACCCGACCAATACAAGTAATCATGAGGAAGAGATAAATGGCTCAAATACAATTCCACCATAGGAGACCATTGATCAAGAAAACCCCATCCCTATGTCACCATAGCCAGGATCGTAGGTGACTACTACAACCCAGCTAAGGTCAGTGAGACCATCAAGTGGGAAGGGTATCCCTAAATTCCTCATAGATTTAATCACGATATATGATGATGAGGAAGAGTCAGAGGCCTCACACATAACCCTGGTGACAATCACATAGGAGAAGGAACCAGGGGAAATATCTTCTCCACTTTTTGATGATGTGACTCCAAATCCTCAAGAATGTGACTTGGTATCTAGGAGCACTCTTTCCACTGTACTTCTCGATCAATTGGGAACACAACCTCAGAATGATAGCTCCAAGAATGACTTGGATTCTGGTGAACAAGAAGAAGTGATGGGGTAGCCAAAAATTGACATCTCAATGGTCGAACTCCCAGCTAATGTCGATCCTTCATCTACTTCTCCATCTAGGACCAAGAATCCATCAACCGATGAGGACCAATAGGATTCCAAGGCACCAGAACATACAGGAATTCCCCCTGCTAGGGAACTAAGAGAACCTGCCATGGAACACCTCTACACGGCGGGAAGCCTAGGCAATACTCTATCTTGGGAGATCAACATATTCCTGAACCAATAGACAAATTCATCGATATACAGGCGATTTCTTATGATAGGAAAATAAAAGTTGTGATGAGAAGAATAGTCAAGAAAAGGAAGCTCGCACTTGATAGAAACATTCTGATAACCACAAAGGAGACGTTATTTGATACAAATAATGCTAAGATGACTGAGTTAATCGGAGCAAGGATGGCCATAACCGATGCCACTTTAGACAGGGTATAAAGGGATGAAAGGGATGTAGCCACCATGAAGAAAGAACTGGACCATCTACGACATCAAGCGGAGTATTACCAAAATTCAACACATGCAGTGGTACTCTTGAAGTGTGAGTTTCGACAGATGTATGCACAATTCACAAGGGAGAGAGACCTCTTCACCGCTCGCATAGTGGATTTCCAAGAAGATACCCTCATGGAGTTGGAAACCTGTAAATACATGAAGCGATGGTGTGAGAAGGCACATCAAGCCTTATAATGGATATACTACATTAGCAAGTACATAAGGGATGATATACAGAAGAGCAAGGCGTCCGAGTGATGATGGACAATAGCATCGCCCAAATAAGGAAGGAAGCTAAAAAATGGGTAACCATGGTCCAAAAACCCCAACAAAAAATGTAGGAGAGATGGGAAGAGTGTGAGAAAATTTGGGAGAAAAAAAATCAGGAAATGAGGAATATCAACTTGCCATAGTTTGTTCCACTAGAATATTTTTCTGACTTACATGAAATAGTTAAGCAGGATGAAGAGCAAGATCAGGTATGCGAAATGGAGATTTCACAGGCTTAAAGCATGATCCCAGGTCAAGTGAAGACGTTCATGGAGCCTCCAATTAAATCTCTCGCAGTCTTATAGCGCTTGAGTGTTAAGCTAATCAAGTACAAAGCATGGGAAATTGAGATGAAGGAGGCCCTCTCCGCTCCGATGGACCGACATAGGTTCCCATATGAAAATACATGCGAAGATTTCTTCTACAGATGATCATAATACGAAAGCAACAATCCACTTCAGTAAAACGACCAGATGATCTCAAGACAAGAAAAAGAGAACATATAGATAAAGTCTGCCACATGTCATTTTCTTGACTTAACACAACTTTAGTAGCTATTTTAGGTTTAGTTATTTTTATAAATAAGGGCATCGACCTTGGACACAAGGTCGATGGTTTTGGGGAGAAAGAATTTTTCTGGAATATTGTAAGAGAACTATTTATGTGCAAGTTATTTTAATTAAGAAGTTTTGTTTAGAACCAAAGACACTTATTTCATGTGAGGCGTGAATGTGATTGGACCGAAAGGGATTATCTTCGTCTTCGAATTCAATATTTATTGTTGTATTGAGCAAGAGTTGTTGTATCTATTATTTAAATTTCTCTTATAATGTTGCAACAATTCTTTTATTATAGTTGATGAATAGAAATAGATTGTGTTAACCTGTAATTGATAATAGAGCATTGAAAAATACTTTTCTTGCACTAACTTCTTTGTCACGTATATATTTTCTTTATGTAACTATTATCTCAGATGATGTTGAATGTTTACTAGCCCAAATGGTATTATTGCTAGTTTGAATTATTTTAGATCTTCTTCGTCTGCATGCTAAGGTATAAAGGTTATCCTAAAACCTAGCCTTCCCCCAACACACAATTTAATTTCACTCTACCATTTAGTTTAAGCTCTATCTTTCTTCTGTTATAAATGTTACAAAAGAACCAAAAAGAGAACTGTGTATCCTGAGGAAAGGTTTCACAGAAAAGACATATATATCAATCATGATTAAAGCCCATCAAGAATTACAGCCAGATCACAAATATGGAGAACCTTTCCACTCGTAAAATGCTTACAAGTCTAATTTTACCTCTTAAGCAGGTTTCATTCCTATTGTTGAGTTAAAGGGATCTCAGACCCCTCAATAGACCTAACACCCTTATTTGGGACCTATCCCATTGGATTCCCTTTTTTTCCATGATCATAGTGGTACCTATCGCTTGTAATCCTTGTTTCTATGGTACCACCCACCCTTATTGGCACCCTTATTTTACACATATCCCATTCCATTCCTCTATTTTACCCTTCCATAGTGATACCCTTCCCTTGTAACCTTTTTTTTTTCTATGCAGACACATCTACCCATTGTTTCCTCTTCCCAAATGGAAAACACCTGCAACCAAGAAATCAATGTATTGATTTTTGACAACATCTAGAACAAGGAGGACATCAAGACCCTCAATTCTAGTACTATCATTCTCAATTCCTTTGTTCAGACCCTCCAAGACTAATGTTCCACCCACAAAGTCATCAAAGACACACTCAACCAATTGATGAGCTACTCATTGAACCCTACCTATTCTGAGTAACCTTCATATCATGAAGACACTTACTCTTCCCATTTCCATGGTCGTCATTCCAATCCCCTTCATCATGACCTGTACCTTCCCAGAATTGAGGTGAACAAATTTGATGGCTCAGATCCCATGGCCTTTGTCACTCAAATGGAACATTATTTCTCCTAGCATGGAATTATTGATGAGTTTCCCAAAACTCGTTACAGTATCCTGTATCTCGATCCGAAACGTTGGAAATCGTGTAAATGGCATAGAAATGCATGCCAAGGGAATGTTTCTTGGAACATTTTATTATAGACCTTTATGAACGCATTGACACTGACACCCACCATTTAGGTCATTTTACCAAGTTGAAACAATCTAGCACGGTGGAAGACTTTATCAATGCCTTTGAGCACTTGGATTTAGAATGGAAGAGGGCATGTCATATGCATTCTTCCGGGAATGCTTTATCAGTGGCCTAAAGGATGAAATTTGTGCCCATGTCCTAATGGCTCTCCCCTATACTTTGTTGGAATCTATTATGCAATCCAATGAAACACAACAAATTGTCTCCTCCTGAACCAGAAAACCATCCTTTATTCCTCACCCTGAACCCACCAATATTTCCCCTCCTTCCACTCCCCTCAAGATCCATAAATTAACCCATGAAGAAATGGTTGAACACCAACTAAAGGGTCTTTTATGTAATTGTGATGACAAATATTTTTTAGGGCATAAGTGTAAGGAACATAATATTTGTATGGCCATGTCTGAGGATGTTTCTGAACAGGAGGTAGACATTTCCATGTTGAATATCTACCCCAACCAGTTGATCTTACTCGACCCTCTGATCTACCAGAAGTTGAACTGATGATTTCATTGTATGCCCTCATTGGATTCTTTGCTCCCCAAACCCTCAAGTTAATTGGTTACATTAAGCATCTAAAATTCATCATCCTCATTGACAGTTGAAACACCCATAATTGAATTCATTGCCACATTTCAAAAGAAATCAATTATATATATGTGCAGTCAATAATTTTCAAATCATGATTTCCAATGGCAGTTCCATGAAATATGGGAGACGTTGTGAAAATGTGCACCTCCAAATTGGTCAGTACCACCTAAAATCTCATACGTTTTCTATTGACATGGGCAGTTGTGACATTATGCTCAGTGTGGAATGATTATGAACTCTTAGCCCCATTCTCATGGATTTTAAGGAATTAACCATGCAATTCCAATAGAAGGGATAACAATATAAGTTCCAAGGAATAACAATAGGATCCCCTGAGATCATTAGTTCCCATCGAATGGAAAATATCCTCAAAAAAGGTCATTCTGGAATTATTTCCCAACTCCATTCGATTCAAGAAGTTGAGACACCCTTTGTGCATCTTGACCTCTAATATATACTCTCCCAAAACCAAACTATTTTTACCAATCCCCATGGAATCCCCCCTTCTAGTGGCATCTATGATCATGTCATTGCTATTATATCGGGAAATATTCCTCCTAATGTTCGCCCTTATTGTCATCCCTTTTCCTAGAAGAATAAAATTGAGAAAATTGTTCAAAAATTGCTCAAAGTGGGTGTTATTTGTTCTATTACTACCCCCTATTCTTCTCTTTTGTTCGTCGTACTCAAGAAAGAAGGAACTTGATGTACGTGTCGTGATTGTTTCACCCTCAACAAACTTGCAATCAAAGAAAAATTTCATATTTTTCTCATTGATGACCTATTGGATGAGTTGAGTTGTGCTCAGTACTTTACCAAACTTGATCTTCGTTTTGAATACCACCAAATATGTATGAAAGAGGAATACATTCACAATACTACATTTAGAACTCATGAGGGTCACTATGAATTCTTGGTCATGCCCTTTGGCCTGTGTAATACCCCCTCCAATTTTCAAAGTCTCATGAATCATGTATTTTGTCCTTTCCTCCATCTTGTTTTAGTTTTCTTTGATGATATTATCATCTATAGTAAAACTTTGCAAGCCCATCTCACCCATGTGGATCAATTTCTACATCTACTCTCTTAGCATAAACTTTTCCTCAAATAGTATAAATGTGCCTTTGGAGCCTCAAAAGTGGAACACTTGGGTCATATTATCTTCAAGGATGGTGTACAAGTGGATCTTAAGAAAATTGAAGCTATGAAGGAATTGGAATGTGATGCTTCAGGGAAAGGAATTGGGGCAATCCTCGTGCAAGATGGTAGACCTTTCAATTTCACTGGCAAACAAATTTTGCAGAGCAATTTGGGCCAATAAACCTATGAAAATTAATTTTTTTCTATTTTGCATGTAGTGGATCTCTGGTGTCCTTATCTATACTTCCAAATTAAAACTTATCATTAAAGCCTCAAGTATTTTCTGGAACAACAAATTTCATCCCCAGAGAAACAAAAATGGGTGACAAAGCTATTTGGATATTATTATAAGATCATTTACAAGAAGGGGAAAGAAAATTTAGTTGGTGATGTTATTTCCAGGATGTATGACTAATAAGGGTCCATATTTTCCCTCTTCTTCATTGTACTAGATTGGCTTCAAGTTTTTCAATGGGAATGCTTGCAAGACCTCAAAATTTCTCACATGATCCAACAATTGCAACATAATTCTCAAGCTTCTCCAAGGTTCTCTTGGCAGAGTGAAGAACTTCACTATAAATGGCATCTGTATTTAAGCAAAAAGTCACAACTTAAATCCACAGTGCTTTCTGAGCTCCATGCTTCACCCATAGCTGGGAATTTAGGTTTCAACAAAACATATGAATGGGTCAAACGTTCTTCTTTTTTGAAAGGTATGAAACAGGACATCCACACCTTTTTGGTTGAATGTGATATATGTCAATGCAATAAAGGATAATTTTTCAAGGCTCTTGGAACACTCCAACTGCTCTCGATACTACCTTCTATTTGGATGGATATTTCTATGGACTTCATTGTTGGCTTGCCTAAATTGGGAAATAATACTAGCATCATTGTGGTAGTATATTGTCTATCCAAATATGTTCATTTTTGTGCTCTTCAACACTCATTCACCCAGCAATAGTGGCTCAAATATTTATGGATAATATCTTAAAACTCCACGGCATGCCTCATTCTATTGTCTCTAACTGTGATCCAACTTTCACCAACAATTATTTGCAAGAATTGTTTTGGCTCCAAGGAACCCAATTGCATCTCAGTGCCACCGATCACCCATAGACTGATGGACAAATTGAAGCTTTCAACAAGTGTTTGGAAACATATTTTAGGTGTGTTGTGAGTTGGAAATCCCTCTACGGACTAGCACTTATGGTTTAATTATGCATGCATAAAATACCTAAAGATTTCTACTTTCTACCGTTGTCCCAGACCTAATCCCTATTATTCTTAAGCAAATACATCGTTAAGAAGATCAAGTGAGCATACCTTATTTCGGGTGTTTGATGTAGATCCTTCCTCACGCTTGATCTCTTTTTGATTGCAGCTCTCCTCCCAAGGATGAACTGCATTCACACAAAACAAACAACAAACTCCACATGCATTTGATATATAGATTAATGGGTTAGAGATTCAATAAAAAAGTATACAATAAACCATGAAAACCTCATATGGTGGGACGGGAAAAGTATTTCTTTATTATTAACTTCAACAAATCATCTTACAATGATGAAGTCGGCCTCTGCTCCACGAACCTGGTCCTGGGCTCCTCTTCAACTGTCCTCCAATTTCTTTTCTCTATCTTTCTCTTTGCACAAGGATGGCTAAAGGGTTGGGACAAAGGGAATGTCCAATCAGGTATATTTTCTTTACTATGATTCTCCTCTTCCAAATGGGACCCCTAACCCTTCTTTTATAGGCTAGAAGAAGATAGGTATTTGGACGAACCCTCGGCCATGCATGGCTAGAAGGTTTAGTTAACTCACCCAAAGCTGTGTGTTCTCTCGACAACTTTCCTTTTTTTGTGCTTTTGTAGGTACACGCGGGTTGTTTTGGGTCAGCGAGTGTGTACATGCGTGTAGTAATAGAGAAGGGCACGTGGACCTTTATAAAAAGTGTTTTTAAGAAGAGTTGTTCAACAGTGCTTTGGCAAGGAAGGAATATGAGATGGCCTGACAATCTTTACTGATGTGCCGAACAAGTGAGCCCAAGGACCAGAAATCGGGAGGCATTGTCTGCAAAAATAACAATTGTCTCACCGAGGTGGGCATACCCATGCTCGAGATAGAATAAACTCATGGCTACCAATCAAATACACTGTATATCCATGTCATATAACTATATAAAGTGTAGCTGCGAACAATACACAATGGAGCTACATCTTGAAATAAAAAAGATATACATGTAGAGTATCCATCTTCTCAGAAGCTGATAAGGCCTAATGGCTGGAGATGAGGTCTTCAGAGCTCGAGAAACAACTTCAAAATCTTCAAAACTCGGGTAGGATTGTAATATGAGTGCACGACTTCACTACCCAGAGGTCTTTGATAGCTCGTCGGTCATGGACTAGAGAATCTTGATGATTAGACTGAAGGCTTCATTGATTTCGAACAAAGACTTGATTGGACGTTCAGGATGTCCGAGTATGAGGGAAAGAGACAAACTGTAGAGGGGCCGACTCAAGCTTGGTAAAAAATTCCCTTGGACAATAGCACAACAAAGGATGAGACTCGGGCAGCGTGGCATTAATCATAATTTTACGAGGTAGGAGGCAATGCAAACTCTACATATGTTTGGAAGAATAACCAAACAAAGGAGGACACAGCTCTATGTAGCGAGAACAACTTCCTAAGGTCGTATTAAATTCCAAAGTTTTACGAACAAATGGATAGATGTGCTTTATCCAAGGGCGACTTATTGTGCTACCAATAAAGAAAATACTTTTCCCTTCCTCTTTTTGGGGTATATTTGATACTTTTTTCTTTTTCAGTGATTTTGGAAAAAAGATTCAAAGAATGTTACATTACAATGGAGGAACGAGTGTTACAAACATACAAGTTCAAGGTGCAAGGATGAGACTGATGTTCAGAGCAATGACACTCGGGAAAAATCCTTCGTGGGCCAAAGGTGTTATAAGATGCAGAGGAAAAGTGCTACAAGGCTTGCGTATAAGGTATGCTTCAGATGGTTCAGTTGTGAGCAACATGGAGCCGGCATTTAGACCAAATACGCAGGTATGAAAACACGGTTAACAAAACACACAATGGTAACGTCCTTCAATGTAAGTTTAACGAGCCCAGAGAAGGTAAACTCGGTGGTTTTTCATATTTAGAGAGTTTGAAAAAACGTAAAAGGGAACTCCATTGGGGTACCTTTTTCGAAGGTAGTCTAGTCGGTTCGAAAAGGGGGTAAACTAGCACCGACAAGACATCTATTCAAAACCATTTTAATGAGTGTGATAAAGACAATATCACTCAGCCATTTTTTCATTTTTATGGAGTCTGAAAAAATCTTAACTATGGACTCCGTCAAGAATGTTCTTCTGGACCAGTTTAACGAGTGTGAAAGAATAAGGTCACTCGGCGATGTTTTCAATTTTAGGGAGTCTGAAAAGAGCTTAACTATGGACTCCATGGGGGTTCCTTTTTCGTAAACTTAGTCCCTCGGGCCTGAAAAAGGGTTAAAATGATACCTGAGAGTACTCTTCTAGAGAACTGAAGTTCCATAGAGTATACCTTTGTTCGTATAGTTAACCATTCGGACTGAAAAAGGGGTAAACTACCGCCGGGAAAACATGACTTCAAATTTGAGTTTAACGAGCTTGAAAGGCCACAAGATCTCTCGATGATCTTTTCATGTTTAGAGGGTCTGAAAAGGGCTTAAAAGAAGACTCGTTATGTCTTTTGGGAGTCCCGAGGGTGAGGTCAAGAGTGAAAAGGAATCATGCAAATGAGGCTCAAACTCATAATCAGGAAAAACAACAAGGACTCTTGAGCCTATAGTGATTAGAGATAGCATGGACAACATAATGCAACCAGGATCTACCTAGGGTATCCATGTTCCAGTAAGCTCTACCACCAACTCGCGACTTTTCTAAAGAAGCAATGATGGTTCTGTGTCGCAACTTGATGGGATCGATCCTATGGAAAAGGAAAAAAGACAACGAGATACAAAAGTCATGGTAGAAACCTAACCTACATGCTCAAGTTGATCATCTAATATTTTTCCACGGACCATCAAAAGTTACACAAAACTCTAAAAAATTGTCTCGATACCTGATCATACCCCTCCAATGCAACTCCTGAATCACTCTAAATGGTTTTTGTTTTAAAGAAAATGATAAGGGGTGCCAAAAAAGTGACAAAAAGAGGCCAAAATGTCTATAAATAGAAGCTGACAACTCATTATCACCATTGTTGATTTGGAAATTGACTTGGGAGCCAAAAAACCCCCTTTGATAAAAGTGGTGATTCTAGGAGCTATAGTCGACGAAACGACCATCTGTTTGGACCAAGTAAGTACAAACTCTCTTATCTTGCAATTTAAGTCTTTATTTTTTCTTTGGGTTCCATGTTTTGGGGGGCGTTGACCTTCAAAAGGTCATCCCTAGCTCCACACGGGTTGTCTTAGGACAAGTCACGCATACATTCGAGCAGAGTAAACACTACACGCATGTACATGTGACTATCAACATTACAGTCCGCATGGACACCCTTATTGAGTGAAAAAACTTTAAAAACAAGGGTTAACCCTCTTGAACCTTGATGTTTTGTAGGATGTATGTTCACTAGAGAGAAAGAGAGATTGAGGAGGTTAGTGAGTTGGTTGGTGAAGACCCCAATGCTGTGGCTTCCTTGATGCAATGTGGGCTGCTCAAGTTCTTCTTATGTCCTTTTATGTGGGCACAACCTAGGATATTGAATGCCTTGGTTGATTATTGACATCCGGATGCAGAGGAATTTATGTTAGAGGGGCAGTCACTAGTGCCCACGACAGAGGATATATATTTTTTGACTGACCTATCTAGGAGAGGGGAACCAGTCAACTTCTGGACATTTCCTTCGGGGCCACATAACATAGTGGAATTGATAGGACTTTACTGTGAGGCTGGTACAGACTTCTCAAGCTCACAGGTGCCCATAAGAAAGATTATTGACTTATCGCTGCAGGCGATTGTGTTGCTTATTGGGTGGATTACTGGTTTTGTGGCTCTACATCAGGCGTCCCGTGCATAAATGAATTGTGCAGTCCAGTGCTTAAATGAACAAATATTTGACTGGAGCACAACATTGTTAGATTGTATGAAGAGGCAGTTGACAGATTGTTGGTCGTGGACACAGAGGAACTTCAGGTTTGGGACCATTCTATGCTCTTTCTTCCTTGAAAGAGTTTCGAGCTTCAGTCCTCAAATAGTCGTACGAGGACATTAGGCCTCTCTTCTTGCAGTTTGTAGATGGGCAGTGTTACTACCACGACAGGGTGGTGGAAGTACCAATGAGTCCTTCGACGATGATTTCTTCACTTGGTTGTCGCGACAGATCCCAGTCATAGAGGATTACCCTTATGCTGGGATTGATTTCTTGAGAGATCCTGAGATAACAATACCTCCTGGTGAGGAGCGAGGAGAGATGGGTAAGTTTACATCATTGTTTTGTTGTTTTTATTTTTATGAAACATATGTAATTTTTATGTTGTTTTTGTTATATTTCATTTTTTTTTTATACCAGAGTATTTGATGGATATGTGTTTGTCGTGTCCAGATGTGGGACCAGTGCGACCTGCATAATATGCGAGGAGCAGGTGTCGTCCTTGGCCAGGGGCCACAGCTACCGCCGCAGGGGGACCAACAATAGCAGGAGATCTTCCAGCCGGGGAGGCTGAGAGGGTGTTGAGATGAGTCGAGCGGAACTTTACTGCGCTCACTTGCACGGTCCCTATTGTAGAGATTAAGGATCTACCACCATCTATGTAGCCTAATGTAGTGGGGGCACCATGGACATGGGTCCAATTGTTTCGGCGTTTGGAAAACATTGTTGATCAGTATAATAGGGCCCACAAGCCCTGACCTTAGTTAGAATTTTCACGTGCTAAGAGCACTACTTGTATATATGTTTTGAGGGCATAAGCCCCATGACTCATTATTGGTCATATTTTTTAGGCGCTTGCGTCCACCTATGTACTCTGGTGATTATGATGTTATATATGGATTTTTATGTCTTTTTGTGTCTTGTGGATCATTTTTTCTAAAAATGTATTTACATGTTTATGTGTATGTCTTTTCATATGTGTGTAAGATGCCAATCTAAAATTTGATTAGCTAGAGTATCTGTAATTTGGTTTAATATCCTAGGGACATGAAAATATGTAATATAATCAAAGCTTCGTTGTAAGAGACGTACCCTAAGGAATCGTCGGTGTAAAGTCAGCTCATGAACACAGTAGACTCTATTTAATTGAGACACAACCAGCTCAGCGTCGAGATAGACCCGGAGATGAGAGATACCAAATGAAAAGGTTTCATGAAGCAACTCAATAACTGCACTATACTCAGTGACATTATTTGTGGTGTCACCTAAGCATATACCTCCGGAAGATAATAACTGGCCTCAAGGTGAAAAAATTACCCAAGCTACGGACACAAGCCTCTTAGTGTGTTGGCTAGCACCGTTTGCATACCCAATAAACACCTTAGATTCACTTGACATATACCACAGTGACGAAAGATACATAAAAAATGACACGTCCATAACACTAAAAGAAACTAGAAAGTAATAGTACAAAGGCTATACATATGTTACAAAAGGTTACCCATGGTGACCTGCCTATGAGTAATACTTCTTGAGGTAGAGTCCATTTCTAGGCTTTGCCAAAGCATTTCCTTCAAAGTCAACTAGACGATAAACGCCCTTTTTTAGCACCTCTTTTATGATGAAAGGTACGAACCACATGGGTTTGAATTTTCCTACCCCCAGGGGGTCCTTATATTGGTCATAGACCAAGACAAGGTCACCTTCAATGAAAATCTGAGGATGAACGGACCTATCATACTGACACTTGACTTTATGTTTGTGAGCCTCATTGGCCAGGGTCACATCACGACGCTGCTCATTGAGCTTCTCAAGGTATAATAAACACTCTTCAATTGGATAAGTGTCTATCATTAATTGTACTTCCAACTTTAGGGACGGGATCTGACATTCGATAGGCAAGACTGCTTCCAGCCCGTAAATGAGTTGAAAAGGTGAGAAACCGGTTGTATTCTTAACAAACGTTTGGTAAGCCCATAATGTCAAGTATAACATCAAATGCCAATTTGACTTGGCTGAGTTGATCGTTCATTGTAGGATCTTAAGAGATTTATTCACAGATTCCACCTGACCATTTGCTTGGGGTAGTAGGGTGACAAATGTTTCTGTCGTTACCCAAGCTTTGATGTTAACTCAGTCATCATCTGGTTCTGAAAGTGACTACCATGGTCAGTGACAATCTCCCTCGAGACGCCGAACCTTGCTATTATCTGGTTGAATAAAAAGAGAGTTGTCGTCTCTCCATCATCTTTAAACATTGGCATAGCTTCGACCCACTTCGTGAAGTAGTCTACAACTATGATGATATAACAGTGCCCCCTTACTGAAGGAGGGTTGCATGTAGTGTAATCAATCCTCCACTTGGTGAAGGGACCAATTGTGATGACAGGAAACATGGGAGCGGGATGTGCCCTCATCTTCCAAGAGAATATCTGGCACGGGTGGCACTTCTTGACCGATTCGATACAATCTTTGATTAGTGTCAGCCAGAAGTAACCTTCTCGTAGAATATTTTGGGTTGTTGCCAACCCAAAAAAATGACTACCACATGCTCTGATATGGCAATCATTATGCATGCAGAAAAGACCTAAAGATTTCTACTTTCTACCGTCGTCCCAGACCTAATCCCATTATTCTTAAGCAAATACATAGTTAAGAAGATCAAGTGAGCATACCTTATTTCAGGTGTTTGATGTAGATCCTTCCTCATGCTTGATCGCTTTTTGACTTCATCTCTCCTCCCAAGGTTGACTTGCATTCACACAAAACAAACAACAAACTCCACATGCATTTGATATATATATTAATGGGTTAGAGATTCAATAAACAAGTATACAATAAACCATGAAAACCTCATATTTCTTTATTATTAACTTCAACAATTCAACTTACAATGATGAAGCTGGCCTCTGCTCCATGAACCTGGTCTTGGGCTCCTCTTCAACTGTCCTCCAACTTCTTTGCTCTATCTTTCTCTTTGCACAAGGATGGATAAAGGGTTGGGACAAAGGGAATGTGCAATCGAGTATAGTTTCTTTACTATGATTCTCCTCTTCCAAATGGGACCCCTAACCCTTCTTTTATAGGCTAGAAGAAGCTAGGTATTTGGATGAACTCTCGGCCATGCATGGCCAAAAGGTTTAGTTAACTCACCCAAACTTGTGTGTTCCGTCAACAACTTTCTTTTTTTCGTGTTTTTGTAGGTACAAGCGGGCTATTTTGGGTCAGTGAGCATGTACATGCATGCAGTAATAGAGCAGGGCACATGGGCCTTTATAAAAAATGTTTTTAAGAAGAGTTGTTCAGCAGTGCTTTGGCAAAGAAGGAATCTGAGATGGCCTGATGCCAAGTAAGCATGTCTAGTGAAAATTAGGGTTATAACAAGGTGTTTTGCATCCGATTGAAAAATTCAATAGACTCAGTGGTTACCCCTTGTTGAATGGTGGTACAAAACATATTACCATATTTCCACTCACATGATCCTCAAAGAAAATTTGTTCATGGCTCAAAATCACATGAAGCAAAAATTAGATCAGTGATGTTATGAACGCCAATTCGTTGAAGGGGACTAGATGTTTCTTCATCTACAACCTTATAAGAAAACATCACTCAAAGATGAACACTACCAGAAACTCACCCCCAAATACTATGGTCCTTATACAATTATCAAGTGAGTTGGTCCCATGGCCTACTAGTTGTCTCTTCCCAGTCACTCTAAGCTCCATCATATTTTTCATGTCTCATTCTTAAATAAAGTGATTCGAACTAAGTGCCAGACTCAAACCAGCCTCCCTAAGTTGGATGAAGAAGGATCCATCTGGTTATAGCTACAAGTTGTCTTGGACCAGCGAGAATTTCACCTTCGTCAGTGCACCATCAAGGAAGTGTTAGTTTAGTGGAAGGATACACCACCAGAATATGCCACTTGGGAACCAACTATCGTTCTACACCAATTTCCCCATCTCAAGCATTGAGAACAAGGATTTTTTCGAGGGGAGGGGGGGCATGTTAGGGACCTAACCTCTGTAACCCCTCAAGTAGGTAGAATAATGAGTTTTCTATGTAATAAAGGTTGACATTAGTAAATAAGGCCTATATGATAATGTGAACAAGTCAAATTTAATAAGACTTAATAGAATTTTTTGCTTCTAGAAAGATATACTCTAGAATGTTCTTTAGAAGATAGAAATAGTATAATTAGAAGCAGAAGGCATGGGAGAGTCTTGTCTTGAGAATTATTTTAATAGATCTCTTCTCTACTGGCTTTTTCCCCCTTTAAGAGGCAAGTGAACTTGGATTTCTATCAATATAGATATTATTTTTGGTGTTGTGGTTCTCTTTATTTTTTTGTCATGTTGGTATTTTCTACAGTTTTTTGTTTATGCTTGTTATCACTCCAGGAAACTCTCCTAGGCTGTAAGTCAGAGATGCCTGGTAACTTAATCTTTTTCAAAACTATTTTCTCAATAATAGGTGTGGGTTTGGATCAAGATGAATATCATAACCTCTAGATTGTATTTTCAAGACAGTCTAACTATATTCATGCAATACAAGGCCTTCAAGAGCTATTTGTCAGATAGATGTGTATAACAAATGGATAAGAAAACCAATCGGTTAACCAAAACATACATAAACCATATATATGATGGGTCAACAAACTAGCCAAAGATGCTTATGATTCTTGCTTAACAATCAAAAGTAAGATGAAAGTTACCATAGGACCATTAAACAGAGACAAAAGAACGAATTCCACTCATA
>SNQJ01S0024404.1:36072-71869 GCA_010110895.2 Picea sitchensis
AACCAAAACATACATAAACCATATATATGATGGGTCAACAAACTAGCCAAAGATGCTTATGATTCTTGCTTAACAATCAAAAGTAAGATGAAAGTTACCATAGGACCATTAAACAGAGACAAAAGAACGAATTCCACTCATATGCATAGACAAAGATGAAGGAGGGTCTGACAATGAAAAATGAAAGAAGCTTGCAGGCTGATATATTAAAGAAAATGTATTTCATACAAAACAGTAGAATATAGAACTCAAAATCGAACCTCTTGGTGCTTCAAATGTCTTTGGCTTTATAGCCTTACAAGATTAAATCTAGATACTTGAAATATGGATCAGATTTTCTAAAAATAATCAAACCAAACAAGTGTAGGATGAGATCCTATAAAAATGGATCTAGACTTCTAAAAATGGAAAGTCAAAACAAAATATCCTATCTTAGGTGTCAAACTCTATCTTGATAGCCTTTATATCCTCCAAACTCTTTGACAAATGTAGAAAGCCTTCCAAGGCTGATGAATCCTCATAGGAAATTGGAATTTGCCACCTTTGGAAAAAAGACAGTTTTTTTGCTCATCAACTAGATCACCATTTTCACTTTTCCACCTTATTAAACATTAAATACATCAAGATAAAACCTTAAATATGATGTATTTAATTATTATGCATCTTTAGAAACCAACCTCGAAAGATTTGGTTGAGAAAAATTCAAATCTGTGCAAAAATATGACCTCGTTGCCATGTACAGGTTTCGGTAGTTAAGAGGGCCTGTTAACTACTGAAAAGTCCTGCTTTCGGTAGTTAAGAGAGGCAAAATTTGGGCTTGTTAACTACCGAATCCTATAACTTTCTGAAAATGTTCAGAATTGCAAAACTGAACTACCTAGCTTCTTCTGCTATCTATAGATGTCCTTTGGACTGTTGCAAAATATCTTTGCTTTATCTAGGTCTCTTGCCTTGAAGTTTTTCAAATTAGCTAAAATGTTGATTAGGTCACCGAAAGTCCTTAATGTCATCTGACTGCTGGAAAGAGTTTTCTACCCAAGTCTATATATATATGCTCTTATTCTTTAGGGAAAAATAGAGTATAAGTAAGGTATGAGTGACCAAGCTCCTTTTGAGTACTTTGTCGACATGTTGGTTGTATAATTAGCTATAGCTAGTGTTCTGATAACTATCTGCATTAACCCGTGACATTCCAAAATTTTGAATAAGGATCATTGGAGGTCTTTCCATACTTTGCACTTTTCCTCTGTATTCTGTATGAGGGATACATAACTCCTTCCTGTATAGTTACCTTGATAAATGACTGCCATCAAAGATACACCTGTGTATCTTTCAATATTTGCAAACAGTTGAATACTTCCTCTATCTGCTCGGTGCATATGGCTTTGAGATATTGACATGTGACTAATCAAAATAATTAGGCAAGCAATCACCTCATAGATTTATGTGTATGCCATGGTTTCAAGTTGAAATAATGAATGGAGGTTTGAAAGTACTACAAAGTATAAAACTATGATCAAATGTAATGATACCATCTTTCAAACACTTACAAATCTAGTTGTGCATGCATTTATCAAACCTTTGCATTTACAAAATTTGCCAACCGACACCTGATCTTACAGGGGAATTTTGACTACCTTACCGAGCTCTAAATTCAGATCTGAAAGCACCATTGGAAATCTTAGGATGTGTAGCTATCAATAGACTATTTGAGAGTGCGAAATAGACTTTCGACAGCTGAGAAAAATGATTTTTCCCAAGGCATTTTTTTTTTGGAAAACCTGCACTTTCGGTGGTTAACTAGCCCCCCGAATTTAGCCTGTTAACTACCGAAATCTATGCTTTCGGTGGTTAATGAGCACTTTTCAGGCCTGCCTAAACCACCAAAACCTAAGATTCTCACTTTTTCTTGAGAAGACCAAATCCAATGCTTGTTCCAAGTTTATTTTTAGAAAGTAGACCATCTAACACACCTAAAAAAATTTAGAAACAAATTTTTGGACCTCTTCCTATCACCTAAAATTTGACAAAATGACAGTGTTATTTTAGGAGATAACATCTGGCTCCTACTCGGGGATGGAATCCTCCTAGTGAGGTTCCAAGAACAAGTAGTTCCAGTCGCCTTATCTGTTGGGCTATGGACTCATGTGGCCTGTATAGCTGTTCCTCTGCAAACCTGCAGCCTACCTGTAGCTTGTTTGTAGCCTATCTTCTTATTCAACCAAAATCTGAAAACAATGTAAGTGCTCATATGAAGAGTTTATTCTTCTGTCTACTCCTACACTAACCAGGTCTGCATTCGGGTTAGGTAAAGGTTGATTTCCATAACAACCATCCAAGCAATTTTAATACTGAAGAAATCTCATCTTTATCACTAATCAGTAAATGATGTCTAAAAAGTAACAACCGTAATAAGAACTCTTTTCAGAAATCATACTCGCCTGAAAACATGGGCGAGCTGAAGAAATATGAAACTTTCAAGCCCTTTGAAAAGTATAACTCCGTGGATACTGCCACCGAGTCTTTGAAGCCAAGATCATAAAAATGTTGATCTACGGAGAACTCTTGCTCAACCATGACTGTTTCTAATCTAGGAGACTGTTCATCCTTTTGTTCCCTTGAAATGAGATCTTTTTTATCAATCATAATAATTTTCTCTTCGGAAAAGTGCTTAGAAGATGATGATACATCAATGTTTAAGTCATGTGAATAACAATCAACAGAAAATATATAATTGTTCATGAAATCATCAGTTATCATAGGATCCACTTGGATTTCAAACTGCTTATAGACTTCAGGCTCATATTTGTTTTTAAGGCATTCTACAAATATTGAAAAATCTGATTCACAATCTGAAATAAATTTACCTGCTTGTTGTTGTTCCAAAACTGCCTCATAGTCATAACCTTCCTGCTTAAAATCTGAACTATGTTTCCATTCTTGCTGCTGTCTTAGATCTGCTTCATACTCACTGTCTTTTTGTTGGAACTCTGGAGTATACTCACAGTCCTCTTGATTCTCATCCTGTGCATGCAGATCTTCAAAATATGCTTGCTCTCGAATCTTATTGCTAGCCCAGATGTTCTCCTCCACCTCTTGAGTGTCTTCAAACAAGTTCCTTAACGATGAAGACTTCCTTTCTATAAGGAGAAGGACAAGTTAATTATGCTGAGACATAAGATAGTATACCATGGCAGCAATCTCAGTAGGCCGAATCTCCAATGGGATGTCATAATATTTCCTATAGAACCTTCTTTTGAAAACAGTTAAAGATTCTTCCTTTTCTCTCTTCAAAGTACAAAAATCTCCAAGGTACTGATCAAGACATTTATTCTCACCCCAATGTTTTGAAAAAACATAATAGAAATCAGTCCATGAACCTATTGAACCAGGTTCCAAAAGTCTAAACCATAAAGCAGCCTCTCTGGTTAGAAATTTAGAAAATAATCTCATAACAATATCTTCATGAACAATTTCCAGATTATCAATAAAATTTTCAAAAGCCTCCAAATGTTTTTCAGCTGAAACATGACTCTCTCCGGTAAAATGAGGAAGGTACTCAACAAAATATGGAGGATAAGGATGAAGATGAGTTGGTAGCTTGAGAGGTTTAAACACCCTTTGTCTAATCTTAGACTGAAATTCTGTGGGCTGAAAACAAGGTTTAACGAGTTGATGACAAGGTTCAAGAGAAATAGGTGAAAGTAATGAAATTTGAGATGATTGAGATTCAAATTCATCATTCTCCAGGTTACAAGGCTGATCAGTTTCAAGAGAGATTTGTATGCAAAGATCATCTTTATGGACAGGTTGAGGGAAAGAAATAGGATCAACATCAACAACATAAGGAGGTTGCAAGCTTTCCTCTTCTAAATATGAACTTATAAAAGATGGTTGATAATCTTCGGAGTATAAAAAACAAAGGATGATTCTTTTAACATGTGAAGGGAAAAGTATAAAGGAGCTGATAAAGAATAACAACAGTTCGTACAGTAAACTGATGAAATGGTACCTGGATTTTGAATTCAGCCTCTTCATCTTCTATCAGTTGGATCCTCCCCAGTGGAGTCTTGAACGTGGAGTAGCCAGGAAAATGATTACATTTGATTCTAATGTCTATCTCTTGTTTCCCATCAAGAAACAGATCTATGTCATTCTCCCAGGGAAACTCTGCTTTCACTTTCATATACCCGACAACGGTGCCAATTTGTTATCACTCCAAGAAACTCTCCTAGGTTGTAAGTCAGAGATGCCTGGTAACTTAATCTTTTTGGAAACTATTTTCTCAATAATAGGTGTGGGTTTGGATCAATAAGAATATCATAACCTCTGGATTTTATTTTCAAGACAGTCTAACTATATTCATGCAATACAAGGCCTCCAAGATCTATTTGTCAAATAGATTTGTATAACAAATGGATAAGAAAACCAATCGGTTGACCAAAACATACATAAACCATATATATGATGGGTCAACAAAATAGCTAAAGATGCTTATGATTATTGCTTAACAATCAAAAGTAAGATGACAGTTACCATAGGACCATTAAACAGAGACAAAAGAACGAATTCCACTCATATGCATAGACAAAGATGAAGGAGGGTCTGACAATGACAAATGAAATAAGCTTGCAGGCTGATATATTAAAGAAAATGTCTTTCATATAAAACAGTAGAATATAGAACTCAAAATCGAACCTCTTGGTGCTTCAAATGTCTTTGGCTTTATAGCCTTACAAGATGAAATCTAGATACTTGAAAGATGGATCAGATTTGCTAAAAATAGTCAAACCAAACAAGTGTAGGATGAGATCCTATAAAAATGGATCTAAACTTCTAAAAATGGAAAGTCAAAACAAAATATCCTATCTTAGGTGTCAAAATCTATCTTGATAGCCTTTATATCCTCCAAACTCTTTGACAGATGTAGAAAGCCTTCAAAGGCTGATGAATCCTCATAGGAAATTGGAATTTGCCACCTTTGGCAAAAAGACGGTTTTTTTGCTCATCAAATAGGTCACCATTTTCACTTTTCCACCTTCTTAAACATTAAATACATCAAGATAAAACCTTAAATATGATGTATTTAATTATTATGCATCTTTAGAAACCAACCTCGAAAGATTTGGTTGAGAAAAAGTCAAATCTGTGCAAAAATATGATCTCACTGCCATGTACGGGTTTCGATAGTTAAGAGGGCTTGTTAACTACCGAAAAGCCCTGCTTTCGGTAGTTAAGAGAGGCAAAATTTGGGCCTGTTAACTACCGAATCCTGTAACTTTCTAAAAATGTTCAGAATTGTGAAATTGAACTACCTGGCTTCTTCTGCTATCTATAGATGTCCTCTGGACTGTTGCAAAATATCTTTGCTTTATCTAGATCTCTTGCCTTGAAGTTTTGCAAATTAGCTGAAATGTTGATTAGGTCACCGAAAGTCCTTAATGTCGTCTGACTGTTGGAAAGAGTCTGGTACCCAAGTCTATATATATGCTCTTATTCTTTAGGAAAAAATAGAGTATAAGTAAGGTATGAGTGACCAAGCTCCTTTAAGTACTTTGTCTACATGTTGGTTGTATAATTAGCTATATCTAGTGTTATGATAACTATCTTCATCAACCTATGACATTCCAGAATTTTGAATAAGGATCATTGGAGGTCTTTCCATACTTTGCACTTTTCCTCTGTATTCTGTATGAGGGGTACATAACTCCTTCCTATATAGTTACCTTGATAAATGACTGCCATCAAATATACACCTTTGCATCTTTCGATATTTGCAAACAGTCGAATACTTCCTCTATCTGGTCGGCGCGTATGGCTTTGACATATTGACATCTGACTAATCAAAACAATTAGGCAAGCAATCACCTCATAGATTTCTGTGTATGCCATGGTTTCAAGTTGAAATAATGAATGGAGGTTTGCAAGTACTACAAAGTATAAAACTTTGATCAAATGTAATGATACCATCTTTCAAACACTTACAAATCCAGCTGTGCATGCATTTATCAAACCTCTGCATTTACAAAATTTGCCAACCGACACCTAATCTTGCGGGGAAATTTTTACTGCCTTCCCAAGCTCTAAATTCAGATCTGAAAGCACCATTGGAAATATTTGGATGTGTAGTTGTAAATCGACTATTTGAGCGTGTGAAATGGACTTTCCATGGCTGAGACAAATGATTTTTCCCAAGGCAGTTTTTTTCTTGGAAAACCTGCACTCTCAGTGGTTAACTAGCCCCTCGAATTTAGCCTATTAACTATCGAAAGCTCTACTTTCGGTGGTTAATGAGCGCTTTTCAGGCCCGCCTAAACCACCAAAACCTGAGATTCTCTCTTTTTCTTGAGAAGACCAAATCCAATGCTTGTTCCAAGTTTATTTTTAGAAAGTATACCATCTAACACACCTAAAAAAATTTAGAAACAAATTTTCGGACCTCTTCCTATCACCTAAAATTTGACAAAATGACAGTGTTATTTTAGGAGATAACAATGCTTATTATAATACATCTGGTATCTAACACCTACCTTCTATAAGGTTCCTTGTGTAGTCCACCCCTGTGTCAGACTCATGTGTGATCAACCCAATGATGATATATTGATACCTCTCGATGACTTCTCTAATATGATGTATATCCTTCTTAGAATATCTCTCACTCTTACTTTGACATGGGACCTCATACCTCTCGATGAATAATTTAACTCATTTTGACTCATTGGGATTCCCATTTGGGACATTCTGAAACTTAATGATCCAGATGGATGTCGGTAGCCTCCCACCTATTCTAATTGGCTCATTTTGGCAGTTTTCTAGTTCGACAGTTTTTTCCTAGTTTTTGGGTCCCTGACTTCTGGGGCCATTTTGAGGCCCCAAAAAGAGTTTTGAGGGCTCACTACGGTTCACATATATAGATATTTCCACAACAAATATGTGTATTCCTCGGATAGACCATTCCAACGGGCTATCGTGCGCCTAAAACGAAGATCGTGTGCAAAAGTTTTGAACTTGGGAAGTTGATGTACTAACTTACCTAAACGGGTCCCACATGACTTTTGGTGCTTCATCTCCTAAGGTTGGGTTTTTGGATGTCTAGGGTTTTTGACATTCATGTTTATTGTAAAAATTCCTTGAGAGTCTCAATGTAATCATTTTTTGGCGAATGAGTGCAGCCGTCACATCTCTTATCAGAGATAAGCCGCCACCATTCTAGCAAGCTTGTTTTCCGCTGCATTTTACAGTTTCAACTTATTTCCTTATTGAATAGAAACCAATTTTACTGTATATATGTTATTCTATGTTAAACATATTTTCACAATAATCTGTATTCTTTTTTTTCTTCTCATAAAATCCAGATCAGTGGTATCAGAGCGGTTTTCTCCTTCTTGTTCTTGATGCATGTCCCCAATGAGGTCAGGGTACAAAGAATTGGGACTCAAGATTGTTTATCTTGAGGAAAAAATCTCTCGCACACCCAAGTGACCTCTCATGGAAGGAGAAAATAAAGACGATGGGATAGGATATCCCTTAAAAATGTTGCTCGAGGAATCCCTCACGCAACAGAGGAACGAGATGATGGATAATTTTGTGCAAATCCTTTGACGGCTACCAACAGGCGATGTATCTTCCTCAAACAGAGGTGTCGCCCCCTTCAAGGTACAAATTAACTTCGATATTCCTATATTTGAAGGTCAGATAGATGTAGATGTTGTAGAAAAATGGTTGAATCTGCTAGAAGGGTATTTCTATGTCCATAACTTCTCGAATAGAGAAAATATTACTTTTGTGCTCAACAAAGTTGTTCCCCATGTCAAAGATTGGTGGGAAACTTTCTGTAAGTTGAAGGAAATAGAGGAACCCTCATTATTTATAGTCACAGTCACCTGGGAGTCCTTTATGGATGTTATTAAGGAAAAATACTACCCTGTTGGAAATTATGATGACATGTATACAAAATGGACCACACTACGGAAGGAAAGAGACCAAGCAGTGCTTGAGTTCAAAAATATCTTCCATACGTTGTGCACCAAGCTGGGTATCAAATATTACGAGCGAAATCTAGTGCTCAAGTATCTCGATGGACTGCATAGATACATCCATGCTGAAATGGAGTTTCTGGACATCTCATACTTGGGCGTGGCCTACCGATATGTCATCAAAATCGAGAAAAAGCTCAAACAAAGACGTGGCAATTTGGGCCTAGGAACCCATCATAGCAAAAGCCAGGAAAGGGAAGCCCCAACCCACAGAAAAAAGGAAATAGAAAAGACTAACTGCCTCATGACAACCAGTGCAGGCCACAAGAAAAGAAGGACACCATAAAGACAAAGAAATATACTAGGAAGTAGTGTGACTTCCATAAGACCCCCTGTCATAACATTGTCGATTGTCGCTCAAAGCAGTAGCTGGTGGTTGAGGTGAAAGCCTCTTAATAATATGTGATTTCCAACTTTGATTCATAGCCAGAAAGGAGGAGATGGATCATGGATGCAAAACCCAGTGCTACCATTGCTACCACCAATCTCCATCCCGGTGAACCAGACGAGCTAGAGGAAGGCGAGTTCCTTTTTCATTCACAAATGTGGGTGAAGGGTACCCCGCTACACTTCATTGTTGATAGCGGTAACCAGAAGAATGTCATCTCAGCGGAGTTTGTCAAGTGACTTGCCCTACTGACAATGCTACACCTGCATCCCTACACCATCAGATGGCTCCGCCAAGGAAGCGACATCCACGTCAGCCAACAATGTCGCCTATCATACGACATCAAGCCCTTCAAAGATGAGGTATTATGTGATGTTTCCCCTCTCAAAGATTGTAATGTTCTTTTGGGCCAACCATATTTATGGAAACGCCATGTTTTACATGAGTCTAGGCCTCGCAGTGTTATTATTACTTTGAACAAGAAATTGTACAGGATAGTGGAGGCAGTTCCACCTAGTGTTATTTCCTTGATCTCTTCCAAGCAATGGAGGAAGGTCATCTCTCAGACAGGGAAGTTTTTCTTCTTCATGATTCACTCTTAGAATGATAAAAATATCATAGACACATCCAGGGTCTCTGTGTCTGACCTCTCCACACAGCCGAAGCAAGTAGATAAGGTCATGAAAGCATACTCAAATATCTTCTCCTCACCTATCGGGTTACCTCTACACTGTCATTTGAAGCACCCCATCGATCTAACCCCTGGCACATTTCTTCCTAATGGGCTAGTCCATCGTCTCTCCTTGTTAGCGAATGAAGAGATTAAGTGGCAGATCCAAGAACTGCTCCACAATGGGCACATCCATCTCATCTCATCACCTTGCGGGAGCCCAATCATTCTGGTACAGAAGAAAGATGGAACCTGTAAAATCTGCATTGATTATTAGACCCTGAATAAAAACACAGTTAGAAATCGATACCCGATTCCCCAAATCGATGACCTCCTTGATCAGCGCATGGGGGGAAAATACTTTAGTAAGATCGATCTGAATTCCTGCTACCACCAGGTTGAAATAGAACAAACATATGTATGGAAAACCACCTTCAATTCCAAGGAAGGTCTTTTTGAATGGTGGTTCATGACCTTTGGCTTGACAAATGCTCCAGCCACTTTCATGAGGATGATGGATGATATATGACAACTTGGAAAAATGATCCTTTGGCATGGACATGGTCCATTACCTAGGCTACATCATTGATCAGCATGGTTTACATGTGGATCCAGCCAAGATCCAAGTCATCCATGACTGGCCAGCCCCAACCACACTCACTGATCTTCGGACCTTCTTGGTCCTTGTCAATTTCTACTGTAGGTTCATGTTGGGATTCTCCCATATTGCATGGGCCCTCAACCAAGTAACCAGGGGTGGTGGTAAGGAAAAATTTGTGTGGGATCATTCCCAACAATAAGCATTCGATAATTTGAAGCAATACTTGTGCTCATCCCCAGTGCTTTCACTAATGAACTTGCAACAACCCTTTGAGATCGAGACAAATGCTTCAGACTATTTTTTGGGCACCATTCTCACTCAGCACAGCCACCCCGTGGCCTATCATAGTGAGACACTATCAGATGTTGTTTGTAAGTACCCTACTTACGAAAAATAAATGTACTCCATTGTGAAAGCCTATCGTCGATGGAGACATTACATTCTTGGGAAGGAACAATCATCCACACTAATCATAAGCCATTTTAGTTCATGTAGACACAAGGAAAATTGCAAAATGACCGCCATCATAAGTGGTGTTGGATTACTGAGAGGGGGGGTGAATCAGTAATAGAGAAATTTAATCCTTTTTAACCATATAATCCAAGTGTTATATAAATGTATCATTATCATCCAATAAATGCAGAGTAAATAAGAAATGAACAAATGAACAATCATATACATACACAGTACACCAGTGTTTTACGTGGAAACCCAAAGCAGGAGAAAACCTCAAAATGCTTTATCTTATATGTATTGAAGAATTACATTCATTGGAAGCACCAACTTCCTTTGTTTTCCAACTGTAACTGAAAGGAGGCTCCAACCCCCTTGTTTCTCAGGCTACAACTTGAAGGAAGCTCCAACTCCCCTATTCTCTGGCTACAACCAGAAGGAGGTTGTAAACCTGTACCAATAAATCTGAACCATGCATCAACTTGTACCTCAACCTGTAATCAACCTGTACCATAAACAAGTGCATCAACCATGCACCAACCTATACCAAACAACCTGTAATCAAACTATACCATAAACAAGTGCATCCAACCATGTACCAAGTATGTACCAATCGTATTGTCAACTACTCATCAATATGTACCAACATCATCAGCTATACCTCATGTATGTACCAACTCATCAATACTTGTCTCAACCATGTACTCCAACATGTACCTCAACCAAAATCCCTCATCAATTTCATCATCAAAATATTATTTGTAGTTGTGTAATAGACCATGTGTATATGGTCACATTCACTATATATCCTTAACTTTAACAACAAGGGCGAATTTTCATCAAACTTTCTTTGAATCTCACATGCCTAGTTTTGGATTAGTCAACAAGCTAACTTGAATCAATCCTTAACTTTGAACTTGTAATATATGAAGACAAACTGATACACAATGTTCTTCAATGTTTTTATGCAATTCCCTCCAGTGTCACTACTTGGAACCTCTCAAAAGGAGTTATAGCAAAATGGCATACCTTGGTGAATCCTGGCTTATTCACAGAGGCTAGTGTAGAGGCATTGCCCGCGTAAGTATCAATTGAATTGATGAAACTATTACCTGCGTTATACTACATACTATACCCTAACCAACACATTTTTCTCGAATTTGGATGCGGTATGAAGAAGTTATGACGTTTTACACAAAACACCTTTTGACTAGTTTTAGGACTAGCCACAAACCATATTTTTCCACAGTGTAAATCCAAAAATAAAATGACCCATGATCTGAATTTTTAACCACAAATGCGTGGATATGTTTTCTGATAGCATAGAAATTTCCGCGGTCACGAATCATTGTAAAACAAAGTTATAGCGAAAATGGTGGGATGACATAAATAACATACCTTAGAAAGCACCATCAAAATAATTTATCCTTCCTTGCATTTCGGCCTTCTTTTTCTTCCCTCAATTTGGCTTAGATATCGGAACACCTCAAACACCTATAGATATTCAATGTAGTCAAAGTGTAATTAAAAATGAGAGCCTTGCCTCTTATTTATACTCTCTCAAGTAGCTTCCTTAAAGCATCTTCTAGGTCCTTGGCCCACTTTCCTTATTTTAGGGTTAAACCACTTCTAATTTCTCCATTAAATTTATTATTGAAATAATTTATTTTGTATTCAATTTGAATTATAATACACTCATCTTCACTTTATTATTTACCCTTTTAAAATCTCTTAAACCACTTTGACTACTTTGACCTTTTGGGGCTTCTAGATGACATCTGAGGGTCCTCCAACCCGGTAAGGCCATAACTCTCAAGCGAGGAGGAGTTATGTGACATTCCATACCATAGAATTGAATGACATGTAATATCCATATAGAATAGTATTACCTTCAAATATAGCAAAATCATCTGGGTTATCCATCAAACAAACTTGGGTCCATTACCCAAACACAGGTTCTCAACTTCACATGGTCATAACTCTAGCAGGTGAGGAGTTAATAATGACGTTATACAGCCTGCTTGGAAATGGCATGGTAAGAACTATCCATCTAGGATATTTTCGACAAATTCACTATCCTTCATCTCATTATTCCACAATTAATCATGGGTTCTCTTACTCGCAAAGCATCTTCCATGGGGGCTTTCACCATGGGGACCACTTTGGAGTTCATCCATATTTACTTCTTATCAACCATGATAAAAAAAATAATGGAAGTCCATATTTACATCAAACAATCTTGGGTCCATTAGGCAACCTTTGTGCTTCGGAGAAACTTTCTTCAAGGGTTGACATCAATGACAAGCCAACCTTAATCAACAATCTCCCCTTGGCACTCGATGCAATAGTGAAATCATATCACTCATGCTCCCCACCAGGACCATGCCTTTGTCCTCGCGTCGATAGAATCTGCCTCACGTCCTCTACATCAATAAATATCTCCCCTTGTCATGAATTAGCTTGATGTATCTTTCCATCTAGAGAACGCTCCTGGTTGAATTGTCCTCTTATGGTGATTCCTAAAATTGTACATCCAGACATATAAGATAAGCATTCAAAATCATTCATTTTGGGTTGAAATAACTCCAATTCTTTGGCTAAAGGAATGTTAAAGGCTTCCCATGGAAGTGGTTTTGTAAAGATGTTTTTTTTTTTTTTTTTTTTTTTTTTGTGCCCACATACTCAACTCGATGTTCTTTTCTGGCTTTGTTCATTAGAGAAGTGATACTTGATTGGAATGTGCTTTGTCTTGGAGTTCATCACCGAGTTTTTAGAATCTTGATAGCACTTGTATTATCACGATATGTTGGAATGGGCTCATCATACTCAACATCAACTATGTCTGTCAAGTTTGTTTCATCCAAGAACCTATGTACAGCTTATGTTGTTTACGCATTAACACCCTCGTTGTAGATAGAGATATTAGTTATTGTTTCTTTTCTTGAAGCCATGATACCAAACACTCACACCTAAATTAGAGCGTTGCTCCAATGGTGCTTCATGGTCATCAATACCTAGCCGCTGAATTTGCATCTATGTAGGCAATGGTGATAGATATTTTCCTTTTTGGATACCAAATCCAAAGTCTTATGTTCCTTTGAGATATCGAAGATCCTCTTTACTACTAATACGTAGTTGCTTTGGTGCTACATGAAGTCACATTACCACTTGTCCAGTTGCCTACATTACATTTGGTCTAGATTTTGTCACATAAAGTAGGTTGTCAATCATTGACACAATGTATTGCCCTCCGATCTGTAGACTTGAATCATCATCTTTGTTCAACTTAAAACTGGTTTGCATAGGCGTGATAACTAGTTTGCAATCTTCCGTCCGAACCTCTTGTTTCTCACGATATACTTGGCTTGAAAAACTAAAAATTCCTTGGTACGCTGGCATTATCTTAGGTCCTAGAAGGATAGTTCAAAGTAGCATTTCAAATTAATTTTTGCGATCTTTTGAGAATTTATGAAAGCAACTTGTCATCATCACTACCAAAATAATATCATCAACATAAAGCCAATTAATAAAATATTACCTTGACTAAACTTGATGTAGAGATTGTTATGCGCACTTCATTTTCTGAACCACACATTTAGGATACTTATCCAGGTCATGAGGTACCATGCTCTATGAGCTGTTTTTCGTCCTGAAATGCCTTCTTTAATTTACACACATGGTTGTTTTCTTGGACCAAGTAGAATCATACGGTTGTTTTATGTAGACTCTTCTTCAAGTTCCCCATTCAGAAAAGTTGATTTTCGATCCATCGATATACTTTAACATTTTTGGAGCATGCATAAGCTAAATAAAATGGATTGCTTCCATTAAACTTGGCCGAGGAAAATGTCTCTTCAAAGTCGATTCCTTTTAATCGTGCATATCCTTTACATACCAATCTAGCTTTGTTCTTAACATGTCCATCTTCATTCAATTTATTCTGAAAACCCATTTTGTGTTGAATGCATTCTTATTCTTTGGTCTTGGAGACCAATTCCCAAAGTGTCATTTTCTCTATTTGATCAATTCTTCATCCATGGGCTTTATTCCAAATTCATCCTTGGCTTCTTCAAAGAAACCGGTTTTGGGTCAATTGGCAGATAAAGAGTGCTATAGGTGTGTTGTTTGAACAGTGAACATATTTTTTTCTTCTAGTCTCAACTCCTGCATCTTTGTTTCCAATAATCCTAATCTAAAGGGATGATTCTTCTGTACTTGTTTTTCTAGGTGTCTTTTGAGATACTTGTTGAACTTTCTCTTTTGCTTATAGATTCTCTCCATCTTCATATTCCTCTTTACTTCTTTTCATCTTCTTTCTTCGAAAAGTTGTTCCATTGATTTGTTTTTTTCTTCTTCCTTTGATTACAGTGCACTTTGTTTCATCAATTCTTATGTTGATGTTTTCCACAACTTTGTTTAATCTTAGATTGTAACACTTGTATTCTTTCCTTGTACTTGAGTAACCAACAAATTATTCCTTTGTCCTACGTGAGTCAAATTTTCCCATTCTACCATCTTCTCTTTGATATAGCATTTTCTTTCAAAATCTAAATTGATTCACATTTGTTGGTCTTCCTTTCCATAGCTCATGGGAGTTTTATCGGTGTTGTTTTAGAATTATGTTTTGAATGTGAATTAATGTATGCATTGTATGTGTCCAAAATATATATGTCAATTTGGAATCCATTAGCATTGATTCCGAATGAGATTCACGTGTAATTATCATCCATTATGATAATGTTCCTTTTCTTTGAACCACTCCTACGAACCAATCTATGAATCAATTCTCTCATCACTATCATATATATGTGAAACCTACTAGAAGTGTTCTTGAATCCATATCGTCATACTATCCAAGATCTGCTTTTGAGAAATCCCATAATGTTGACCCATTTATCACTATACTATCCTTGAAGTCTTGATTAATCTATCAAGCTGGCCTTACACTTCTAATTGATTGTGCCAGATGCGATATTCTCAAGCTACGCAGAGTTGCTTTCTTGAAGGATGGTTCTTTTGCTGTCACAACTATTGCATAGATTCCAACGTCTAATATTCATATTACTTGGGGGTCTCTAAATTGGATATTTCCGAACAATTCATTCTTTGATGTGTATTCATCATCATCTTCATTAGTGATTCATTATCTCTCTGATCTATGACTTCTTTCTTTCTATCGTGGATTCATCTTTCACTACAATCCACTGAGAAATTTTTACGTCTGAGACATGTTCCTTATTTACCTTACCTTCCTTTCTTTCATTTTATTTTCCAAACATTTACGTATTTGACATCTTTTCTTTCTTTGTAGAATTTTCTTCATCATTTATTTCCAATCTTGCGATCTCACAATTTTTGGTCTTTGTTCATCTGTTCTTCTGTTTTCTTATCCATACATTCTTATATCGATAATAGTATTCTCTTTCATGGAAGTGGCGATCAATAACTTCTACAATCCTTAGTTGTGTGTCCATGGTTATGACATTTGTAACTTACTCAATGTTGCATGCGACCACATAGAGCACTTCTTGCTGAACATTTCTTTTATAATCCACACGCAATATGTCCAAAGTTAGTACAATAAAAACAAATTACTATAAAATAGAATTTTCATACCCGGGGGTGAATGATCTTCTTTGTGAAGTAGTCCTTCTAAATTCCTACCTTAGCTGATCATGATCACATTATTGAATCTTTAACTTTGTGGCTTGAACATGTGGTCTTCTTGAAGATGTATCTTCAATAGTTTTCATAGATTCTAGTTGACCATGATTCCGCTGCTGAGTAATTATGCATAACTCTTTTTATTTTCTTCATTCTTATTTTCTAGCAACCTAGAGTGCTTCTCTTCATTCTCTATAGCTGATGTGCATCTTTTTGTCTCTTCAACATTCTTGTTGAGCTTGTGATTTACTTCTCAATGTGACAACTTCTTCTTCATCTTCTCAACCTCTTCTTTTTCTTCATTATCTAAAGACTTCATGACTTCTTTGTTCTTTTTTGGCTTCTTCAAGATGAATTTTAATGTGATTATTTCTTCTTCAATTCCTTTCTCTTCTTGACCAAACTTCTGTCTCAAACTGGTTTAGATCATTAGTTCTTTCCTTAATATGATTTGTCCATATCTTCTCTCTCTCATTCTACCCCTTCCTTGTGTTTTATATTTGGTTTCGAACACTTTTCATATTCAAGATTTTCTTGATCTTCGGCTTCTTCTAGCTAAATTCTTAAGTTCTCGATGGCATGTTGGGCTAAAAATGTGAACACTTTCCTTTTTGTTTCATCATTTTTTTTTTTCTTGAGTAATTTTTTTCTTCTCTTAGTTCATCGAGAAATAATCAAGGTCTTCTTTATAATTGCCTTCCTTTTCAATTAGTTTTTGTCTCATTTCCTTCATTGGGAATTATTCCAATATGTCCACATTTCACAATTAAAACAAAACAACATACCTCGGTGATTATGTACTCTTCATCTTCGAATTTGCTTGACATGGTGAACATAATTCTTCTTGATTTATTTATGCATCTTCACGACATTTTCTGAATGTGATGGGTGAAGAATATATGTCATGTAACTTATCAAAGTTCTTTTGGTTGATGAAAATTTACCTTTTCTCTTACGATTATTAGGTAATCGTCCTTCCAATATGAAATCCATTTCCATTTTGTTATTTCTTCTTCAATTCCTTCTTGGATTTAGTCTTTTCCCTTTTTTGAACTATCATATCTTGTAACAACATTAGCCAAATATAATGTCCCCATTCTTGTAAAAATACTGTTTTCTCCCTTCTTCTCCACATCTCATACTTAAAAACCATTCCGACCATTAAAAAATTGTTTCCATTCTGAGAATAATCCGTGATCTCCTTCCGATTGGTTAAATTGTTTCCTAAAGGAACCGACTCGGATACAAATTGTTGGATGCGGAAATTGAATCAGTAATAGAAATTTAATCCTTTTTAATCCATATAATCCAATTGTTATATCAATGTATCATTATACTCCAATAGCACATGGAAGTAAATAAGCAATGAACAAATGAACAATCATACACATACAGTACGGTGTTTCATTGGAAACCAAAGCGGAAAAAACCACGAATGCTTTTATCTTATATGTATTGAATAATTACATTCATCGGGCTTACCAACTTCATTTGTTTTCCTAGCTGCAACTGAAGGGAAACCAACCCTTGTTTCTCAAACTACAACCTGAGGGGAGATCCAACTCCCCAAATCTCTTTCTGGTTGTAGCCAGAGGTTTGGTGAGTTGGAGCTTCCCTTATGTTCTCCGGCTACAGTCGGAGGTGGCTACAACCACCTATCCTTTCCCTACCACCCTGAAGTAGAGGTAAAATGATGGAACCAACTGTCCCGCACTATCACTTTATGGAAATATTATACCCATTTGTAAACTTTGTACCAATGAAATGCGAGACCATGCATCCGGCTTTATTATCTCCGATCACGTAATCAGCTTGTTGCCATAAAACAGAGTGCATCGAAGAAAAACACCAGTATTTGTACCAAACAACACAGCCAACCAAGTTGTACCATAAACAAGTGCATCCAACCATGTACCAAGTATGTACCAATCATTGCCAAGCTACTCATCAATGGCACCAACATCATCAACTATACACCTCATGTATGTGCCAACTCATCAGCTTCACTTGTCTCCAGCCATGTACTCAACATGTACCTCCGGCAAAAGCCTTCATCAATTTCATCATCCAAATCTGATTTGTATCTCTATAATGGAGCGAGGGTGTATTATCACATTCCTGCAAGCCTTTCTTAACTTTAACAACAACATACTAGCATTCTCATCAAGAACTTTCTTTAGTCTCACATGCCTAGTTTTGGATTAGTCAAAAACCCTAACTTGAAGTAATCATACTTTGAACATGTAATGTATAAAGATATGAAAATGATACAAAATTTTATTTAAAGGTGTGTTTTTAATACAATTCCTCCATGTTCACTACTTGGAACCTCTCAGGGAAAAGGAGTTATAGCAAAATGGCACACCTTCTTTGAATTTTGGCTTATTCTAGAGAGGACAGCCAGAGTTCCCCACATGAAATATTAATTGAATTTCTCTAAAACATTTACACAACATACAAAGGTACTAACCAACACATTTGGTCTCTTGAAATTCGGATGCATTATGAAGAAGTTATGACCTTTTACGCGAAACACTTGTTTTATACTAGTTTGGGTAATACAAACCCTATTTTCCACGGGTGCTTAACTCTTAAAATACAATGACCCACAAGCTTCCATTTTTACAAAGATATACTTGGGTATGTTTTCTCAATGGAATAGAATTTCATGGTATGAATCATTATATAAAAAACATTATAAAAAAAAAAAAAAAAAAAAAAAAAAAAAAAACATACCTTAGAAGCACCATCAAAAGAATTTATCCTTCCTTGCATTTTGGCCTCTTTTCTTCACCTTCCCTCATAAATTTGGCTTAGATATCCTTGGTTACCTCGGTTCCTATATATGTTAAATATTCTCAAGTGTAATTAAAATGAGAGAGCCTTTCCTATTATTTATACTCTCCAAGTAGCTTCCTTAAAAACATCTCCTATAGGTCACTTGGCCCACTTTAGTTATTTTGGGGTTAACCACTTCTAATTTCTCCATTAAATTTATTATTGAAATAATTTATTTTTTATTCAATTTGAATTATAGTGCACTCATCACTTCACTTATTATTTACCTTTTAAAATCCTCTTAAAATACTTTGACTACTTTGACCTTTTTAGGGCACCACAGATGACATATGAGGGTCCTCCAACTTCATAAGTGCCTTTCTCAAACCGTGAGGAGTTGTAATGACATTCCACATACCAATAGAAATGGAGACTAACATGTACTATGAGTTATGTGACATTCCACATACCAATAGAAATGGAATGACATGTACTATCCATATAGAATAGTATTACCTTCAAATATAGAAAAAATCATACATTTATCCATCAAGAAAACTTGGGTCCATTACCCAAACCTGGGTTCTCCAACTTCACATGGTCATAACTCTCTAACCATGAGGAGTTATGTGACAGTCTACATACCACCAGAAATGGCATGAAAATAAATATCGATATAGGATAGTTTCCTTGAAAAATTCATTGTCCTTCATCTCATTATTCCACAATTAATCATGGGTTCTCTTACTCCGCAAAGCGTCTTCCTGTGGGGGCTTTCACCATAAGGGGACCACTTTGGAATTCATCCATATTAACTTCTTATCAAACATGTGAAAACAATAATGAGTCATATTTACATCAAACAATATTGGGTCCATTACCCAAACCTTTGTGCTACGAGGCTTTCTTCAAGGGTTGACATCAATGACAACCAACCTTAATCAACAAGTGGTCCACATACTTGCAACAATTCCACCTCAACATCAAGTATAAAATAGGAATCACCAACCTCGTCGTTGATTGCCTCAGAAGACTGCCAGTCATGGAACTCATCACGGTGCTAGACTCTTTTGGCCATGAAACCTCTGGATGGCCCCAACTCTATCAGACAGACCCATACTTCTCCACCACCTACCAAATGTTGGGTGCAAACAAAGTTGTTGCTAATTTCCATCTTCAGGATGGGATGTTGTGTTTTATGGGCCATATCTTCATTCCATCAAGCGAGCGAGTGAATCTGATTTGGGAATCCCACTAAAATAAGGTTGTAGGAAACTTCGGCATCGAAAAGAGAGTGGCAATGCTGCAGAAACATTTCTACTAGACAAAACTTCAACAGGAGGTCAACAAGTATATCAAGTCCTGCATTGCATGCACTATTGCCAAACTAAACACTGAGAAACAGGGCATGTACACCCCTCTTCCTACTCCTGAAAGGCCATGGGAATCCATATCTATGGACTACATGTCGAGCCTCCCATCCACCAAGCGGGGAAATGATTGTGTTTTTATGGTTTTTGATCACTTTTCTAAGATGGCGATTATGGCCGCCTCCAAGAAGAGCATCACAACAGAGGCCACTGCCAAGCTCTTCTTTGAACGAGTTTGGGTAAATTTTGGAATCCTACAAACCATTGTGTCATATTGGGACAGTCTATTTCTCAGCACATTCTAGTCAAGCCCATGGTCACTACTGGACACCAAGCTCAACAAATCCATGTCCTTCCACCCCCATACAGATGGCCAAACCGAGGTCTTAAATCGAATGATCGTGCATATCCTATGCATGTATAAATCCAAGAACACTCACACATGGGATGAGAGTCTTCCCTATGTCCATCATAGCTACAACCAATCCTTGCATAGCTCTATTGGCCATAGCCGCTTTCAGGTGGATTTGGGATTCCAACCATTGGGTCCCATAGATGTTGCACTACCCCTTGTGGTCACCTCGACCGACTCATATCCTGCTCCAAATAAAGCCGACAAATCCACCCAGTTCATTGAACGAATCCAACACATCCACCAATAGGTTCAAGATATCCTGCAGAAGTCCAATGACAAGTACAAGCAGTGCCATGATCAACACCGGGTGCCACATAAGTTTCAGGTGGGAGACAAAGTTTGGTTGCATTTGCAGAAATAATGCCTTACCATAACCCATTGGAAGGTTTGCCCACTTTGCTATGAGCCATACACCATCACCAAGGTTGTGGGTGAAAATTCTTTTGAGCTCAACATTACTCATTTCCTCTTCATGCACCCAGTGTTCAACATGGATCTCCTTCAACCTTATTTCCCACCATTATTGGACACCTAAGAGATAGCAGAACAGATGACACCAACATATCTCACCCCCAACTACATACAACAGGCATCCAGTGATCATATTTTGGACAAATAGGTCAAGGGCACTTGCAATCAAAGGATCTATCTTTATTGAGTTGTCAAAGGAGGGCAGCTCTTGCACCAAGGCAAGTGACTCACCCGGGGCCAAATTCAGCAAAAAATTCTCATTTAATGGGGGAAATCAATTCAATGGAGATCATTGCTTCCTAAGGGGAGAGTATTGATCCATATGGATTTCGGTGGCCTCCCACCTATTCCAACTGGCTCATTTTGGCAGTTTTCCAGTTCGGCAGTTTCTTCCTAGTTTTCGGGTCCATGACTTTTGAGGTCATTTTGAGGCCCTAAATAGCATTTTTAGGGCTCGCCACAATTAATATATAAAGGGCTCTCCATAGGAAACATGTGTAGTCCTCGGATAGACCTTTCCAATGGGCTATCGTACACCTAAAATGGAGATCGTATGCAAAAGTTACGACCCCGGGAAGTTGATGTACTAACTTACCTAAATTGGGCCCACATGACTTTTGGCGCTTCATCTCCTAGGGTTAGGTTTTTGGATGTCTAGGGTTTTTTGCATTCCTTTTTATTGTAAAAATTCCTTGAGATCCTCATTGTAATCATCATTTGGTGAATGAGCGTAGTCGTCACATCTCTTCTCAGAGATAAGCCGCCACCATTCTAGCAAGCTTGTTTTCTGCGCATTTTAGAGTTTTAGCTTATTTCCTTATCGAATAGAAACCAATTTTACTATATATCTGTTATTTTGTGTTAAGCATATTTTGATAATAATATGTATTCATTTATTTCTTCTCATAAAATCCGGATCACTTAATGGGTTAAGTTGGAGGCATAAACCCCCCAACCTAGGTCCATGGTTACTTAGGATGCCTTAAATTGGGTCTATAGTCACCCAAACTCATTTTGGACTTTCTATTTATGGAGTCAACTAGGGTTAAACCCTTACAACCTTGTTTATATTTTGGTGCTAAGTATAACACATATTCTTTTATGGTAGCATGATTGTCAATCTACAATTTGTTTAAGAAAGGGTCCTTTTAGGCCTAAAAAATCACATTACCATTATAACCAAACTCGTGATACATATACAAAAGGTGTGGTATGACAATTTCATATGACTTGAGTACCCTAAAATTTGATCCAACATTATCGTACACCTTGAGGTCACCCCCTTTTCTATATATACCATTCTATTCATGTTTCTAATGTTTTTTTCAACACTTGAAGCTTCTTCTCTTCATCTTTGGAAAACCCTAATTTATAGGCACACACTTTCTTTATTGTTGATATGCTTCCTCAAGCCCCTATGGTTTCTTGCACCTGTCATCTCCAACACCTCTACATGGACTCCTTTGGCTAGATTAGTTCAAATCTTTTAGGTTTAATTGGATCATCCTAATGGTTCTTAATTAACAAAGCTCTACTCATACCTTGGAAGTTTCAACCCTAAAACCTCAAAGGAGGTTCCATTAGAACTAGGGAAAGGGGGGTATCATACCCTTTTAGGTAACCAAGTGTGTCTATTTTTCATATTTTAGTAATTTATATTTATAACAATATATCTATAATTCATTGATTATATTGTGTGTGTGTGTGTTAGAGATTGGGGCAAGTCCTCTCTTGTAGGAATTTGGAGTGTAGTGTGCAGGTCACACTAGGATGTGGATCACTCTTGGATGATTATTACAACTCTTCACTTCATCCCATGGATCTTCACCATATGCAACAATGAAATCCAAGCAATTTCTCTTCCTTCTCCTCCTTCCATTTTCAACATTAGGATTTCTATCTCACTAAAGGAACTACCAATTAATTAACCCTAACTAGTTGATTCAATTTTCTTTGTTAATTTGATAGTAAGACGTAATCATATTAACCTAATCACTTACAACCCTATTTTATGATTAAAAATATCTTAAGGTCTTAATTAATCTAGTGTCTTACCCTCTTATTGTTATCTTCTATTGTCTTACCTTAGGGTTTCTAGATTTGACCCTAAAACTAACTAGCGACTCCACTCTCCTATTTTTCCCTTTTGGTAGTGTATGTTTTGATGGGACCCAACATTGCCTATATAAATTTCCATCATAGATGCATTTTGACCATGATACACCTAAAAACTTACTTTAATTGACAATGTTTAATAGTAATTATGGATATTTTTGTATGTTGTCTAAATTAATAGTTTTGAGGATGGAATTTAATGAGTAGTGGCACCTTTTTGTTCTAATATACATGATGAAGTGTGTGTTAAACACCCACTAAGAAATTTGAACTCCCCATGAGAAGAGGAAGGTCTCAACACAAGGAGAGAATCAAGGGTCTTGTCCCCCACCTACCTCCATATGCATTGCTAGTACATTTATGACCACTCCCTGTGGACTGAAGTGTGAAAATATAAAGATAATGAAGAAGGATGCATAACCCCCCTATTTCCTCATTGATCCAAGGACAATGGTTGAGTTGTAAGTTGTATAAATAGGCCTGCAATGTAGAGAGAAAAGGGAATAAAATCAGATATATGAATATTTCATTCTATTTTTTGTTGAAGAAGATTTTTGAGACTTGGAGCTTTGCTCCCTGATGTAACAACTAATATTGGTTGATAAAGATGTTTTTGTTTCCATCTCATTAGATTTTTTAGAGGTTCCTTGCACTACTTGGGTAGGGCCCACTCANCATGTTAGTGTGGTGTATTTCAATTTCTTGATTTTTCTCAGAAGATTAGATAGCTATTCACATCAATTTCTAACTACAGTTCAGACTATTAGAAAACTATAATTTTTATAAGGTTTTCTTGTAGAAGTGGTTGAAATTCCATTGGAGTACTCAAGAGCATATTTTTAGGGATAATAACCTCACTCGCATTTCATTGCATCTTGGTTTAGATTTTTGGATATTTTAGAAAGTATTAACAAACTTTGTAGGTCTCTTCTCATCATCCTGTAGAAGTTTCTTGTAGGATTGTTACAATTCATGTAGGATAGTTTTAGTTGAAGTTTCTTGTATTTCTTGCATATATTTTCATGAGGTTAACATATGTTAATAAAATAACAATAGGGCATGGTATCGATCAAGGGTTAGATGTAATTAGATTAATTTCCTTCATGCAAAAAGTTCATTTCCTTTTCTTGCAATCAAGCTTAATTTCTTCTTACAACTCAGTGTGTTTATTTTCTTGCAATTAGATTAGTTCTTCTTTAGTGGAAATAGATTAAATTGTTTTCAAATTGGTGTGATTCCATTCATGCAAGTAGCTTAAAACTTTTATTCATGCAATTAATTCATATTTCTTGCACAAGATATAATCATATTTCATGAATTAAGCCCCTTGACCAGTTTCAGTCCTAGGTTGTTGTCAATGCACTTTGCATATCCTTTGCACAACACCTCTAAATTTTTCATGAGCCTCGGGTTGACCACTAAAGTAACAAGCTAAGGAAGTAATAGAATTATTGTTGCTATTCTGAGGCCTACCATGTGTGTGCTTTGGTGGTCTTCCACCTCTACCCTCACATTGCATGTGGTAGCATGAAACCATTTGTTTGATAGGCATAGTTGACTATGTCATTCACACATCTACTCCTAAGTTAGTGATATATTCTAGCCAATTCAGTGTGTGTTGTTGGAGTATATTAACACTCCAATACTAAAGTTGAAATCTAATAACATCATGTTTTTATTAATGAATTTAATAAAATTATATTTCCCATTTCATAATAATTGGTTAGAATAATTAGGGGCAATAGGAATGGGGGAGTCATTTATGACTCTAGAGGAAATCTATAAATTGAGTTTTCTTGGGGATTTGGATCAAACATGAGCAATGAATCTTAGGAATGGGCTCTTTATAAATGGATCCTTCTTCTCAAATATTAGAAAGAAAAGGAAATTACCATGGTAGGTTATTCCATGATTATCGTCCAAACAGTACAAAGAAAAGCAATATGAAACCATTCTCCTTTAGCTCATATAGTTTAGAGGATTCGACAAGAGATAAATGATTTTGATAATATAGCATTCTTTCATGTGCTTCATCACTAGAATGAGCTAGAAATGCTCAAGTAACACAATGAACGAGGCTACACCTAGGGTAATGTGTGGTAAATGGGGGGATATCGCTCAACATCCCCTCATAATAATTATGGTTTCCTTATTCATGGGAATCATGTTTGGTGTCATGGTGAGGTCTCTCCTCTTGGTATTTATGAAGCGACAATGTGGGATTATTCTCTCCACCCTCTCTCGTATGGGAATTAATTTCTATAGCACGGAATGGAATATTATTGATAAATGTGGTTTCAAGGTTCAAAGTATGGACATATTTTAGACTCTTCCAATATTTTTATGTTTTTCTCATTTGGATATTTCCTTTGATTGTTGGGAATAGGGTAATTTTTAGCGGCGAATTTTCACCAATTGACTATTTTTTGGCTATTTAAAAAAATCACCAATTGGGCATTTTCCTTTTTAAAATCCACCTATTTTTTTACATAAAATGTGATTGAATTGATAATATTCACCAAAATTTACAAGTTTTGATATTAAAATTACATATTTTTAATTAATATTCACCTACATATCTATATGTATAGTTTTTTCAATATGAAATAGTTGTCTAGAATACTAAACTTAGGTATAACACTTGAATCCATATAAAATACCATGCAAGTTGGACAGCTTGGAGCCTCAAGAATTTTTTAACTTGGGCTCTAATTTTACCCTTGATTTGTATTCATTTGTTTTTGTGATGGTGGGATACAATCTTTATTGGTTTCATGCCCAATTTTCTTTGCCTCTCATTCACAACTCTTATCTTATGATTTCTAGTTTGTGGTTATATGTTTGCAGGGGTTGGATCTCTAAATTTAAGTGCTCGGTGATGAGGCAAGGTCATCTATTTTATTGAAGTTGGAGATATTTCAAGTATGGTGCACTATGAGTGTAACAAATGTCTGTCATGTGAGATAAATAATACGAAGAAGGAGATAAAATACTACAGAGGCAAGAGATGTGCATTGTGGTGTGATTAACACTTGTAACAAATGAGAATGTTAGCAAGAAGACTTGGAGAAGAAAATTCAAGACATAATATCCACTATAGACACTTGTGTAATTGGTACAACAAGGCATGTTGTAGATATGAGGAACTAGTAGAAAGTGGTGGATGCATTTATGGGTGTTTAACTCAGTAGGAATATGGAGATATCCCTCTAGGTTGATTTTATCAAGAAACTTTTTCAGATGATCGCATCTCATCTAAGAATTCCAAAATTGATCTTAGTCCTCCCTATTCAACCTCATTATTCTTTTGTCACGGATTCTTCTTTGGCATCCACGACCCTTGCACAATTATGTTCCCCTCTGGATGAAATGGTCAAAGAGAAGACATCTCGAGAGAACAAGGAAAAGACTGAAAAAAAATCATTGGGTTGAAGAGGTTTAAAAGAAGACTTGATTTTGAGAAAATGAACTATGACATCTGAAACCTGCAACATGCAACCAACCCTTTGATGACAGCTACCGTTGGAGGTGGAGCTTCCCCTTCTTACAAAAATGTGGTGGTTGGCACTGGCAAAACATATTCCCTTCCAAATTATGAACCTACAAAAGATGGGATCTGACCCAAATCTGATGTAGAACAATTTCATTCCGAACTCTCCATCCCCGATGGATGAGGAAAATCAAAAAAACACTACAACCACAGTATAAAGAAAGAATCATTCATACCAGACTCAAAATAGCTCTACCTATATCCCCCAGAAAAATGGCATCTCACATTATGAGATCCAATTAGCAGTAATGGCTCAACATATCCAATATATGCAGGATCATGCCCTGATATATAATTTTATGGGACTATGGCCCTCAGAAAAGGCCCTCGTCTGGTGGATCAAAACCCATTATAAACCCAAAGGAATTGTGTATCTGAAATTGGGATCACAATCCTTCTTTATGACAATATTAAACCTCTAGGAAGACCACGAAAGAGTATTTTAGAATGATACTTATTTCTTCAGTTCAATGGGCCTTTACCTATGCATCTGGGAAGAGAATTTTATCCCAGAGAAGGACTTTAAGGCATCCCAGGTTTGGATTCATTTATACTCTCTTCCACAAGAATATTGGCATCCATAGATTCTAGAAGGCATCGAAAACATGCTTGGCTCCTTTGTCTAAATAGCAGATGCCATCCAGCAAGGAAGGTATACTTCATACGCTTGGATTTTTGTCTATATTGATGTGTCAAAGGCTTTACCAGCCTCTATAATCCTCATATTTAGGGATACATAGTGGATCCAAACAATTGATTATGAGCATATACCCTTCATATGTTGTAAATTTCATGACCATGGACACCTGTTCAAGGATTTCCCTCTAAAAAAACAGGGGGAACAACCAAAATCCCAATAAGAAAAAGATGAAGAAGGGTTCAAAAAAGTCCCAACGAAGAGAAAGGTCCTCCAAAAAGAAGTCCCCCAGTCTAAACCTAAGGGTCCCAGAACCAATAATATCTTCGACAAATTAGAGACAATAGAGGAATCACAGAGTGAAAGGCCAACTTCAGGGAAACAACTTCAAGAAGAACAACCTCAGATTCAAAACAAAGATCCAGACCTAATAGGTAAAGGAACTTCAAACCCATATCTATATCAAGGAAGTAATATAACCAAATACCAGGATGAGGAAATGAAAAGTTCAGAGGACATTAAGATAGATCAGGAAGACAATGATGAAATGAATATACAAGGGTTGGATCTCCAAATCATAGCAGTAGCTTGTGCAAGACAAGAATTCCATTCAATCCCAGAGAATCAAATCTAGCTCCTAAAATCAACATTTCTCAAATCCAAGCATAAGGAAAAAGTTGGAGCCACCTAGAAAGGTAAGCATTCTTCAACATCCTCGCTTAGAGTAAAACAAAATGTTGCAAAATAAACAATCAAAATAAATAAAGAGGAAAAGAAAAGAGGAATATCGTCAAATAAATAGTTATTACAAGAACTAGGGGAACTCCTAGTAAACTCAGGAATGATTAAAATTATGGTGGAAAATTTCTCGTCCCACACTCCTCCTTCCCAATGAAAGTTATCATATGGAATGTAAGAGGCCTTAATGGCCCATGTAAACAAAAATCCTTGAAAACCCTCATTCTGAAGAAAATTCGTCTAGAGTAATGATTCAATAAACTAAAAGTCTGTCAGATACCCTGGAAAAGATTTCCTCAAAATGATAGAGAGGTTGTCTTTTAGTATCTCTAGATTCCATTGGAGCCTCAGATGGCATATACATCCTATGGAACCCCTTTGTTATATTACTTAGCCATTTATTTTCCACCCTCCATTCACTCTCATTTCTCTTTCAATCACTGGGTTTACACCAAATAGGAACTATCACAAATGTTTACAGCCCCCAACTCCTAAAGAATAAACTCAACTTTTTGAGTTATCTTGGTACCCTGGATCTACTTACTTCCCTTAACCTATGGATCTTAGGAGGTGATTTAAATGTGATATATTTTCTCTTATAAAATCAAGGGGGAATCAATATCCTGGACCAAGATTCAGATAGTTTCAAGAAAACTCTTCAACATGTCAATTTGGTCGACTGGGAAACAATGAATGGGGTTTTCACGTGGAACAATCATAGGAGAGTCCCCAACCAAATTACCTCTCATTTAGATCGATTCTTGGTTTCAAAATCCCTCCTTCACCTCAATTATGCTTTAGAGGCCTTGATACTACATTATCGGGTCTCAGACCACGTGTCAGTCTACCTAAATATAGATATCCAAGAAATCCCAAAGAATAATCCCTTCCATTTTGAATCCTCTTGGCTATCCAACCATTCTTTCCAGGAAAATTTTTCGAGTTGGTAGAAGGGAACAACCATAAATTAAAGATCGCTAATGTACTACCTGTAACAACTCCTGAAAAATTTAAAACAGAGAATAAAAAATGGAATAAGGAATAATTTGGAAACATTATTTCTTTAAAATCAAAGTTGTCAGAGAAAATGAAACAAATTCAACAAGAGATGGTCACCCAAGGCCAATTAGATAACCTCATAGAGGAGGATATAAAATTGAAATACCAAATATCCATCTAGGAACATCAGTTGGAATAGTTATGGCACCAAAAATTGAGAATTCAATGATTAAAATAAGGAGAAAAGAACACAAAGTTCTTCCATGACTCAACGTTACAACATCGACACTCTAACCAAAATAACTTCGATAAGATATTCTCAAGGGAATAAACCCAACCACCACAAAGACATGGAGACAGAGATATTTCAATACTACAATGATCTGATGAAAGAACCTCAATGGGACAGGAAATTAGCCATCAGTAAAATAGTTAAACACATCCCAAATATGATAACCAAACAGAAAAATTCATCCCTGATGAGAGAGATCTTGCTTGAGGAGGTCGAACAGGCATTTATCGATATGCTCAAAGGTAAATCTCCAAGCCCGTATGGTTTTACAACTGAATTTTTTCATGATTGTGGGTCTGTGATAAAATAGGATGTATGGGAAGGAGTGGAAGACTCCAGAAAATTCCTCAAAGTTATTCTAGCCTTAAACTCTACCTTCCTAACCCTAATCCCTAACGAGGATAAGGTAAAAGATCCCAACTCATTTACACCTATATCCCTCTACAATGTAATCTATAAAATAATTTATAAAGTGATAGCTAACCGGCTTAAGCCCCTTCTCCTCTCCTTATTTCCCAGGAATAATCGGGCTTTGTGGAAGGAAAACAAATCTTGGATACCATAATCTTGGCCCAAGAAAATATCCACTCCCTCAATTCCTCCTAAAATCTAGGTTTACTGATCAAACTAGACATGGCCAAAGAGTATGATAGCATTAGTTTGGATTATATGTCAAGCATCTTGCAGGCCTTCATCTTCACCCCATCCTAGATCAAATGGATCATGTCCCTAATATCTTCAACTTTCTTCTCCATCTTGTTAAATGTCTCATTGACCTCAACCTTTTGTCCTGCTTGGGGAATTCTCCAAGGCAACCCCATGTCCCCGTTCCTTTTTATCATCATGGTGGAAGGGCTCGGTAGATCAATCCAAGTAGTGGTGGCTCTCAAGTAAATGGAAAGGACTCAACATCCATGGAGGAGAGAAATCAACAACACACCAACAATTTGTGGATGACACAATGCTAATGGAAACTCCTACCTTAAGATAAATTCTTCAAATAAAACAAGTGCTAAAGGAATTTTCGAAAGATTCACAAATGCAAATCAACCAAACAAAGTCCCAATTGTTGTTCTTCAACACTCCCCTAGCGGTGAAAACTTTCTTGGATGAGACCTTAGGCTTCTCTTGAAGCTCTCTTCCAACTAAGTATCTAGGAGTCCCACTGGTTGAAAATTTTCTCAAAAAAGTAGCTTAGGGGGACTTAATAGATTAAATCACCAAAAAATTGGATAACTAGGCCTTTAGATCCTTGAATCTAGCAGGTAAACTAATTCTTGTAAAATAAGTCCTCTAGACTATACCTTTGTATTGCTACTCCACTCTCACAGCCCAAAAATGCGTCCTTAGAGGGATAAGAAACATCCAAAGATCTTTTATCTGGGGAAGCTCAAAGGACAGGAAAAAATGGTCCCTTGTTTCCTGGGCCACGATATCCAAACTGAAATGGGCAGGAGGTTTGGGCCTTCGAGAACTAGAACTGATGGGTACAACCCTAGGATCCAAGTTATGGTGGTGATGGCTAACAAACCAGAATGCGTAGTGAGATATCCTCTGGAAATAGAAATAAGAAAAGTAAGAATAGGAAGAAAGATTGATAAGAATTCAAATAGCTCTATAGGGCTCCCCAATCTATAATATGTCTTGGAAGAGTCGCAGCCCGGTCTAGCAAAATTGTTTCTAGGAAATCTGAAATGGAAAGGAACCCCTATTCTAGGAAAATGTGTGGTAGAAGAGACTAATATGGGAGGATCAAGATCAAATGACAAGCATAAAGGAAGCAATGTTAAGACAAGGGAAAACCAAAGTAGCCCACTACTAGAACCAAGAAGATCAGGACAACAAATGGCATATTTGGCTTCCCAAGGAAGAATGGAAGGGTGCTCAAAATCAAGAGTTGGCATAGGGGTTTTGGAGGGACTTGATGGCTAGAAAGATACAATTATGCCAGGATCCGGATAAGATTTGCTAGGGCTGGAAAACAAAGGGATCCTTCTCCGTCAAAGAGGCATACTCACTGGCATATGGTCACCATAATCTTCCAAAGTTGAAAGTTTGGCAACAAATATGGAAGCAATAACTATGGAAAACAATATTTATTTTCCTTTGGTTACTGATCCAGAACAAGAGACTTACCTTGGAAAATCTACGTAAACGTAGCTTCATCGACCCCTCACGTTGTATACTATGTTAGGTCCGAGAAGAAACAAATGAACACATGTTTAACTCTTGCCTTTTTGTTAACTACCTATGGGAACAAAGTGAGGCCTTCTTCAGGAGAAGGGGTCATAATCAAGGTTCTATCCTCTCAACCTTCGAATATTGGCCTAAATCCATTACCTAGAATACCATTGCCAACTACCTTTGGCAACTTCTCCCAGGGTATCTAGTATGGGAGACTTCAAAAAAACGTAACAGACGTATATTTTGAAACAAGTTGAGGGCACTAGAAATGACTTGGGATTCCCTAGTCAAAGTTCTATATGAAACAATAATCAGTCAACCTTGGATAGAAAAATATTGGAAAACAAACCTTTATGAAAGAAACATTTTGAGAGCGTTGGAAATAACAAATGTATGTGCACAGGTCACCCGGACTCCGACAAACTCAAAGGTCTCAGCTCCCGTAACTTGGTCGGCCCCTCCCCAAGGATTCATTAAACTCAACTTCGATGGGGCATCCAAAGGAAATCTAGGATGGACGGGTTTGGGGGGATTTTTTCGCAACAACGAAGGTAAGATCCTCAAAATATATGCAGGGAAACTAGGAATTACCAGTAACAGTGCAACGAAGCTCCTAGCTTTGGAAGAAGGTCTTAGAATCACTAAGGAAAATGGCTATAATAAAATTATCACTAAGGGGGATTCCCTCCTCATCATAGATATGTTAAAATGGTTGTAGTGAGTAACACCCCTATCGAACCATACCAGTCATCATCCATACCACCTAAAGAGGTCAATGAAGAACCTCATGGATTGGTGAGCCAATGTAGGAGTGACATATGGGAGGCAGCATGGGATTTTCCTCCACCAACAGGTTGCCCTCCACATGTCAGGATCTAGCAAGGAAATACTGGACACATCTGTATAGTGTGTCTTCCGAGAGAAGGGTTGTGATACTGGACCCCGAGATAGATAGGACACGTGAATATATTAATAATTGATCCAAATGGATCCAAAAGGGCATAAAATTTAAATTTCTCGGATTCGGACGAAACTAGTTCCATTGCGTAGGGCTCATCATGTTGATTCTGACAATATATTATTTTTTAAAATGGACATTGTATGGTGAAGTTATTGCGATCTAATTTTTTTCCCAAACAGACAAAAAAAAAGTCAACAGTCAACAATTCGTCAGCATGACATGGAAGATGTAATCAGCGGGACGTCATGATGATGTCATCATGCTTAGGTGGTAGCACCAGAGCGTGACACGTGTCAAGAATTTTTTGCATTTTCAAGTGTTGAGGTGGAAGATGGTTGGACTGTACAGACGTTGATGTGGAAATATGTACAGTGATGTGGCAGACCCTGGTGTAGACACATGCCAGTACGGAAGGACATGCTGGCAGTGACATGGACCAGTAACATATGGACACATGGCAAGTGGCTGACTGTGCAGGCTAATTATACATGTGACTTGGCACGTGACTGTGTGTACGGGGCCAATCCACATGCGACATGTGTCACCCCTGATGAGGCTAATGAGGGCCAAGTCAAAAATTTGGTATGAAAATCCATCGGTCTTGAACCCCCAACCTCTGGGCTAGGTAACAGACCAAGAACTATGGGCTAACTGGATGGGAACATGTGTTACTTGTCAATACATATGGCACATTATAATTTTAAGTTGCGTTGATGTAGAGTTTTGGGTTAGCACCCAGTTGACGGTCCTAGGCCGCTCACCAAGGCATTGGACTGGGAGCTATACTAGGGGTTAAACCAAAGGGCATGGGCATTTGGGACTGGCACTCAGACACCTGCCTTCCACGTGACCAAGAGTCGAATGACCAGGGGCGGAAGACCAGGGGTATAGTGCCTACCACTCCAACACCTAGCCATATGGCACTGCCACATGACAAGGAGCTCGAAGGAAGGGGGCATGTGCCGAAATTTGGCCAAAACGTGGGTTTGAAAATTTATTATTGGATTGTTTTGGTTATTTAGCCCGATTTTTGGTGGATTTTTCCCTTTATTAGAGGATCTGGAGCTCAATTTGAGGCCGGATATTGGGAGGAAGTTAGGATAGGATCCCCAAACAAAATTATATATAAACCAAGTTTTTTTGATAGCCAAGGGAGGTTCAGAACAACAGACTGTTGAATAATTTTTAAATCTTAAGCCATTTTTATGCAGGGAAGCCATTGAGGAAGTGAACATTGGAGGCCATTTCCGGGAGCTACGCTCATCCTTTTTCAGTACCTTCAGTTGTGTTGGATTCTTGAGGTCGATAAGAACATAGCCAGACCAGTTTGTAATCCAATTGATGTACTTTTGAAGCATTGAAGGTTAATAATAAATCCTCCCCCACTGAGACAAAGGCCCGGAGGCGTGGGCAACATTGTCGAACTCCGTTATCAATCTTTGGCATTATGGTTTGTTGTTCTTAATGTTCATTTTTTGTTCTGAATTCTTTATGATGGTTGTAGCATTATTTCATTAAATCTTCTTCTCCGCTTCAATTTCTAAATAGTAAATCAACTCATGAAAAATACTTAACCAAGTATTTAAAAGATCATTTTTGGATCAAGTGGTATCAAAGCAGGTTGACAACTGGTTGTTTTTTTAGTATGCATGATTACCAGGGAAAAGATAAGTCATGGTGAAGGAGAGTTTGTACAAGGATATCCTGAGATTGGATCAAGAAAGAGGAAATATGAAAGTGAGAAGATGGCATCAGAAGAAGAACTTTCTCAAAATGAAAGAGAGTTTCAAAGAACTTTATTTTCCATGTCGGAGATGGTAAAAGTCTTGTATGATGATTACTTGGAATGGAAGAGACCGGTTCAAGGGGAATATTCAAAGCAAGACAAAAGTGAAGAAGAAGAGGACCCTCCAAAACCTACTCGTTCACCTCCTTCATATCCATCTTCTTCTTCTTCTTCAAGGACAAGTTCAAATTCTACTTCAGCAAGAAAACATTCTCACAAACATAAGCCTGATATGCCATTACTTAAACTTGATGTAAAAAAAAATTGCCTATGTATGACGGTGAATTTAATGTTGAGAAACATGATAATTGGGATAGATAGATGGAGGTATATTGTAATGTGCAACAAATTGAATATGAGGAAACCAACATAGATGATTTTAGGGGCTAAATTTCGCAAATGGGATAATTTTCCATGATTTTCCCAAAACAAAAATCACTAATTTCCATTTTTTCTAAAAATGAATCGCCCAAGTTCCATAGAATAAAATTATTTTACCTTAAAAATTGCCAAAAAATTATAGAAACTATATAAAATCCTTAGAATTTCGAATATTTTTTCAAAACTATTGCCAAACATTTTACATTTTTCATATTAAGGACTAGTAAGACTAGCCCAAGTTTTTACATTTTAATGTAAATTTCCATCCTTAAAATTATCCTTGGCAACCAAAATCAGATTGGCATCGCTTCGTCTTGAAGGCACAACTCTCATCTGGTGGCAAAGTAAGATGCAACATGGAACTCAACAAGTTGGTAAGATTTTTCCATCATGGCATGATTTTATTTCCACACTTAGAAAATAGTTCTATCCATTGGGATATAAGGAAAAGGCTTTAATTGAATGCCAAAGTCTTAAATTAAGAAAATGACAATTGGTGAAGGAATATACACATGAATTTTGTAAGATGGCTTTGATGTTAGATTTTCCATTGATTACACAAGAAATTCTTATGAAGTAAATAAGAGGTTTTCATGCTTATATTCGTAATATTTTATTTATGTTTGGACTTAATAATCTTGATGAGGTTTTTGTTCAAGCAAAATATATTGAAATGGGAAAAACTAGAGTTAGTGTATCATGGGAATCATCTTCAAAGAACGAAGGCAAAGGTAAAAGGAATGGGAAGAAATAAAACTCAACAACGGTGAAGGAAGAGAAGCTCTCTTGCAAACATTGCAAGAAAGAAGGGCGTGATGATGAACATTGTTGTCATTTTCACCTAGAGAAGAGACCAAAGTGGTTCAAAGAGAGGAAAGGGAGGCAAAAATTTGCAACAACAACACGACCAATAGACTTGGGGTCAGATTCAGGTGATGATTCTAAAATTATAGCAGTTGGTTTGTCAGGTAAAATTGGTGATGGCTATGATTCTAGAAGTAAATTGTTTCATATAAGGGTCATTATGAAACATGCCAAGATTGACACATTGATAGATAGAAGATCTGAATCCAACTTAATTTCAGAAGAAGTGGTTAAGCAATTGGGATTAAAAACTAAGATGCATCACAAACCCTATTCACTAAATTAGATAAGAAAAAATCACAAATTGCCCATAACAAAGCAATGTATCATAAAGTTTGCAATTACATATAAGTATGTGGATGAAGTAAAATGTGATGTGGTGCTGCTAGAAACATGTGGAATGGTCTTAGGCAGCTCTTATTTATATGATCACAAAGCAATATT